>PVHX01008694.1:38058-81359 GCA_004024805.1 Geosciurus inauris
GGCGCGGTGGCTCACGCTTGTAATCCCAGCACTTAGGGAGGCTGAGACAGGAGAATCGCGAGTTCAAAGCCAGCCTCAGCAATGGCGAGGCACTAAGCAACTCAGTGAGACCCTGTCTCTACATAAAACACAAAATAGGGCTGGGGATGTGGCTCAGGGGTTGAGTGCCCCTGAGTTCAATCCCCGGTACCAAAAAAAATAAAATAAAATAAAAAAATAAAAAATAAAAAATAAAAAGGGCTGGGGAAGGAGGTCAGTTGTAGAGCACCTCTAAGGACTGGAGGGTGAGGGTGGGGGAGTTTGTGGAAGCCTTTTAGAGTGTTCCAGGACTGCCAGAGTCCTGAACTCCAGCACATGGAGGAGAAGGATTCTGCTGAACAGGTAGCAAGTAAAGTTCATATAATAGTACACAAAAGCACAAAATGATGGAATCACAGTGATTTATCTGAAAGAATTTGCTCTGTGAGCCATGGGAAGGCATTCCTGGAGACAGAGAGCTGCTCAGATGCCACACATACAAATCTGTTACACAACCCAGCCACACACTCAGGCCCTATAAACCCACAAATTGATACTCATGTAAAGGAGAATCAGATTCAAGCCTAGATTTATAGGACACAAGGGAAAAATTTACAAACCAACATCCCCCACCCACTAACTCCTTCCTGCAATCACAACACACACACCCAGGACACATCCTTTCCAAGCATACCCCTCTCCTCCACACGCTATTCTGCTAAGGCCCCACCCCCGCCTCCCCACTCCCCACCCCCGCAGTATGGCCCACTGGTGCTACAAGCACAGAGAGTTCAGAGCAGAGCAGTCCAGCGTGTCCAAGAGGCACAGGAAAATACAGGCAAGAGTGCACTTGGGAGAGAGGAGAAAGGGCCCTTGGAAATGATTTTTAAGGAGTTTGGTTTCAAAGATTATGGGTAAAGAATGGAGCAGGACTCCTCTTCTCTTGAAGCATAATACTCCTTTCACTCTCAAACTAAGTTGCTTTAAAACATAACAATGTTTAAATACAGATGCAAATGTATAAACACATATGTGTATACATTCTGTTGTTGGTTTGAGACAGGGTCTGGATAAATTGCCTAGGCTGGCCTCACACTGGTGATCCTCCTATCTCAGCTTCTGGAGTAGCTGGAATTACAGGTATGAGTCACCACCTGCCAATAACAATGTTTTAAAATAACATTCAAATAGACATATTTTTAAAAACCAAATACAAACTATTAGACTTGGCAACCTGGAGATTAACAAATTATCACTTTCATCAAGTGTCTACTGAGCATCTCCTCTGCACCTGTCCCTGGCCAGAAGAGACAGGTAACAACTAACACAACAAGCTCACAGGAGTGCTGAGGATATGGGCAAATAAACAAGACAACATAATACAATGTAGTAACTGCTCAGGGCACACAGAGGAAGCACACCTTCCCCCGGGTGCGTCAGTCCCTGAATGTATGTTTAAAAAAAGGAGACACCACCAGGCAATATTCTCCGGGAGCCTTTCTTAAAGATGGGTGTACATTGATGGGGTAAGACGGGCGCACAGGAATGCCTGGATCAGGCGCGGGAAACTAGTGCCCCTGGAGTTTGGGACACGCAGCAGAAAGTAGACTGCTGGGAGGTTAAAACCCAAAAGTGGGCTGGAGTTCCTACACCGCGCGATTAAAGCGTTTGTGGACTTTAACCTTGGAATATGCGGAGCTCCAACAGTGACAGGGCCACACCTGCGATTCGAGTCGCTAACCCCGGGGCTACCCGGCAAGTACGCGTCTCTAGCAAGCCACTCTCTGGCGTGCACTTAAACACGCTCAAGTTATCTGCGACGACTTCGGGCGAAGACGACTTCCTCCTCCCTTTTGAAATGATTGATGCTTCTACTCCGAATTACCAAAAATCACAGGCGTGCTCTCAACAAATATCAAAGGCTGAAGGGGGAGAAGTTATGGCTGGCAATTTCCTCAAGGATGCTGCACAGCCGGACCCACAAGGCCAGGCCGAAGTCTGAAAGGGTCCAGGTGCGGAGAATCCCGACCAGTCCAACCAACGCGTCGGCCCGCGGCGCCAGATAACTTCTCCGCGGCCGCGAACGGGACTTCCGAGGGCGCGCCCCGGCCCCGGCCCCGGCCCCGGCCCGCTGCAGGATGGCGGCCCCGGCGCCCGCGGCCCGGGTCCCGCAGAGGGCCGCGCCGGCGGGGCGGGGGCGCGGCGCCGCCTCGGCGGGCGCGGGGCCGGGGACAGCACAAAGGCGAGCGAGCGGCGCGGGGACGCCGACCCGGACGCAGGACGCGCTCCGAGGACACCCGAGCGCGGCTCGTGCCAAAACAAAAACAACCGAAAGTTGAGCGCGGCCGGGGAGCAGATTGGGCGAGCCCATCACGGCCGCCCATTGGCGAAGAGCGAAGGCACAGTCCCCCAATCGCGAGCGGCGGGCTGCCCCCCTCGCGCGGCCGCGGCCCGGCCCGGCGCGGCCCGGCGGCCGCTACCGCTCCCTTCCGGCCGCGGCCACCACTGCAGGCCGCCCGCCGCCCGCCCCGCCCGCGGCCGTCCCGGCCCGGCGCCCCGGAGCCCGCTCGGCCGCCGCGGCCCCGCACGCCCCCGCCCGGCCGCCCGCTCCGCTCACCGCCGGCCGGCCCGCCTCCTGCTCGGGCGCGTCGAGGCCCCGCTGCCCGGCCGCCGCGACGCGGGCCCGCGCTGCCCGGCCGCCCTCACCCGTCCCCTCAGAAAATTAATCACCAAAAAATAATTCCAGAGAAAAATGGAGAGTAAAATCCAAGATGGCGGCGCGGACGCAGCACCGCCCGCTCCCTCCGCTGAGGGGAAAAAGGAGTCCCGCGGCCGAGCCCCCGCCCCCACCCGGCTGCCGCCGCGCCGGCGCCGGCCACGGTCCCGGTCCCCGCCCGCCGCCCCCGCCCGCGGCCCGCCGCCCCGGCCTCACCTCCGCCTCGCGCGCGGCCGCCGGCTCTGAAAGGCATCCACCGGCTTCGGGGCTCCGCGTCCTCGCGCCGCGCGATACCGCCTCCGGTAACCGGGCGTCCTCACCTCATAGCTCCGGAGCCGCGCCGCCGCGCCGCCGCCCGCGGTGAGCCACCCGGACACCGCCCGGGCCCGGTGGAAGGACACGAAAAGGAGTCCGCGGAGACGGCGGAGGAACACCACGCCTCCCGCGGCCCCGCGAGCGTGCGCGTCCCTGTCCGGCGTGGAGGCCTCGCCGGGATCCCGTGGGGGGAGGCGGAGGGCGCCCGAGGGAAACAAGTTCCCCGCCGGCGGCTCCTGGCGGCGGAGGCACGGGAGCGATTTCCGAGCGAACGGGCCGTGTCGTTGCCGTCGCTGCGCCTCGCGGCGGAGGGATCGGGCCGAGCGTGGCGCACGGGGATCCCTCCGCCCGCTGCCCTTTAAATCGCGGCGGAGGCGGCGGCGTCGCCGCGCGCCCGCGGGCGCCACCTAGCTAGCTAGCGCTCGGGCCCGAGCCGCCCCGCGGGGCCCCGCGCCCGCCCCTGGCCCTCGCGCACCTGCACCTACCAGGGACAGCTCCTGAGCCGGGACTAGGGGGCAGCCCGGGGGCCGGGGACGCTCCTAGCCGCTGCGCCGCCTGGGCGCGCCGAGGCGAGGCGGCCCCGGGAAGGCGAGTTTCTTTGTTGTGGGAATGGGTGTCGCTGGGAGCAGATACACCCTTAAAGACCATGTGGGCAGCCCGAGCATTACAACACGGGAGGAGGGGAGGGAGCGGGCATTGGTCGGGCCGCTCGGCGCTGTCAGCCGGCCGTTTCTTGAGCACCTACTGGGTGTCAGCCTTTCCGCGACTCCGTGGCATTTCCACCCCTTGCCCTCCTGGGAGTCGAGGAGCACCAGAAGGGCATTCGGGTCCTGCGGGAGCTTAGGCAGTGCAGGAAGATGCCGAGCGTCTTGCGCCCGCGCCGGGGATATAGCGAAGCCCCGCCCCTTGGATCTTGCAGTCGGATAATAAAGGGTACAAAATAACAATAACGAGGGTAACAATATTCTGGGTACAAAATAACAATAACGAGGGTAACAGCTCTCTCCGGGCGCGGTTCCCCAGGCTCCCATGCACATTCATTTGCGTCCTTAGAAAAACCCCCAGGGGTGGGGAGTGTTGTGGTTCCCAGTTTACACTTAGGAAAATTGAGGCACTGAATGGTTAGGTGGCCTCAGGACAACCAGTCAGGGCTTGAGCCGGAAACCTTGTACAGTACTTAGATGAAAAATATGCAAACCATCAAATAAATCAGAAAGCGTGCGTTAAGGACGGACGTGAAGTTGAAGTTGCCATAGGCAAGCAGATTGATGCAGACTGGAGACTGGAAGGGTCAATTGGAGTTATGTTAGGCAAAGAGGAGGTAAGGAAACGTGTGACCCATGGGCCAGACAAGCGCAAAGGGCTGCAGCTCCGCCCCCAGGAGGAGACCAGGGTCCATGGCTGAGAAGGTTCCAGGAGGATCCCCAGCCTGCCATCGTTTCCCTGCATCCCTGGGGTCTGGCACAGTGGGCACTCTGTAAAGGACCAGTGAATGGAATGTCTGGGTGGCCTCCACAAGGCTGCCCTAAAGATGCAGCTAACAACAACTTAACCCCATTTCCCCTCCTCCTTGACCTTGGGTGGCAGATGTGATGCTTGTTACTCCATCCACATATGGGAAACTGAGGCACAGTGACCTGCTGGGGCACAAGGCTAATGGGGAGGCAGTTCTAGATTGCGTTCCTCCCTCTGCCCTCACCTGTCCTTTCCCTCCCTACACTGCCGGGTTGGGGTTGGGCACCAGCACAGCCTGCCCCGCCTCAGGCATGTGGCCCTGTGCTTCCTGCTCTTTCCCTTTAAAAGCAGTTGGTCATCTGTGGCATTGGGAGCCATCTTGCCACGTTCCTCTCTGCAAACACAGCTGATAAATGATTGCTTCAGTCTTAATAGCTTCTGGTTTATCACTAAACTTTCCAAGACTTTCATAGGTCTTCGTTCTAAATACTCAACTGGTGTCCCAGAGACACTGAGGCTGTCCCTGCCACCCCCACCACTGATTGCATGGCAGTGTGGTGCACGTGAGAGATACCACCTGCCTCCAGTGGATGCCTGTGGCCCTGTGTCTACCTTCCAGTGTCTTGGTTCCTAGGTCCCAAGTCCAGCCACACCTTTGCAGCCCTACCAAGCCCTACCAAGCCCTACCAAGCCCTACCAAGCCTGTCCAAGCTTTCCAGGCCCCACCCCAACACAGCAGTGCACAGACCCTTCAGACTGACTGAAACCTCCAGCTCTGTAACATCCCCCGACTCCTAAGTTGCTGGCACCTCCATTGAATCCCTGATCAATCCAGACCAAGCATTGTTTTGCAAGAGAGCAGGTTGGGCCGCCCTGCCGATGAGCTACCCAGCACAACCTCCTCTTTCTGCAGCTTCTCCATTGCCAGCTGCTGTTTTAGCCTCAGCTTAGTCCCAGAGAGGCTGGGGGTCTTAGCCAAGCCTAACTGGACTCAGGACCTTGGTGGAGCCATGTTAAAGCCTTGGGACCTCTGAGAGTCCTAACCAGGAAGGCCAAGGTTGAGCTGGGCAGGGGCACAGCCAGGAGCTGCCCTCCTGGGAGAAACTGGAGATTGGATTTCCCAGTAGTGCCAGAAGCCAGCTGGAGCCGCCTCCTGCCAGCTGGCAGGGGAGGAAGGGGGACAGGAAATAGGTGGCCAGGCACCTGCCCAGGCCCCACATGACAGGAGCCATTGGCATTTACACTGTGGAGCCTCTGGTTGCCCCACAGTGGGAAAGCTGAACCACAGAGGCTGGGCCCCCACCCAACCTGGCCAGACTGACAGGGATTAACAACTCTAAAGAAAGACGGAAGGGACAGTGGAGGCGGGGCTGCCGCTGTCATGGACGCTTGGGTCCACTTCAGTGCTCAGAGCCAGGCCCGGGAGCGGCTGTGTAGGGCCGCCCAGTATGCTTGCTCTCTTCTTGGCCATGCACTGCAGAGACATGGGGCCAGTCCTGAAAACAGATTCGACAACTGGAGGGTCATCTGAGTCTTGGAAGAAAGCTTCTGCGCTTGGGTAACTCAGCAGATGCCCTTGAGTCAGCCAAAAGAGCTGTGCACCTATCAGATGTTGTCCTGAGATTCTGCATCACTGTTAGTCACCTCCATCGAGCCTTGTACTTTGCCTGTGACAACGTCCTATGGGCTGGAAAGTCTGGACTAGCTCCCCGTGTGGATCAGGAAAAGTGGGCCCAGCGTTCATTCAGGTACTACCTGTTTTCCCTCATCATGAATTTGAGCCATGATGCTTATGAGATTCGCTTACTGATGGAACAAGAATCTTCAGCTTGCAGCCGGCGAATGAAGGGTTCCGGAGGAGGAGTCCCAGGAGGAATTGAAACTGGGGGACCTGGGGGACCAGGGACTCCAGGAGGAGGCCTGCCCCAACTGGCTTTGAAGCTTCGGCTTCGAGTCCTGCTTCTAGCTCGGGTCCTTCGTGGTCATCCCCCTCTTCTGCTGGATATAGTCAGAAATGCCTGTGATCTCTTCATACCACTGGACAAACTAGGCCTGTGGCGTTGTGGCCCTGGGATTGTGGGCTTTGTGGTCTTGTGTCCTCCATCCTATCTATTCTTACCCTAATCTGTCCCTGGCTACGACTCAAGCCCTGACATTCTGGTATAGGATAAGGAGAGGAACTAAACTGGTGAGGTGGAATCTTAGATTGCACCCCCACCCTCCAGGTATCGTCCTCATTTCAGTTCTACTCCTTGATTGAAGTTAAAATCCAGAGAATTTTGGGTGAAGGAAAGAGCTTTGGGGAAGACGAGGTGAGGACAGATGACTAGCCAATAGAATAATTCTAACATCCAGCTATACCTGAAGTTTTCTTTTCTGCTTTCATTTTCTGAGTCTTTCTTGACATATTTATCTGTCTTAAGTCTGTCTATGTATCTTTTAAGAGTCTGTCTATGTATCTTTTACCTTCTCAGTCCTCTGTCCAGGAATTTAAAACAGAATTACTTTTTGGTAGGGGAAGTTTTAAGGTTTGGTTTGAAAGGTTCTAACTGCCTTCTTTATTCTCACAGAGGTAGCTTGTGGCAGATCGTTTTCTCCTTCAAACTCAAAATCATAAATTTTAAGACTTTATGTCTCAGTGAACTTTTTTCTCATATCTCTGCACCATAGGTTATTTGATACTTTTTCTTCCTCCCTCATGTCTACCTTACTCACTTCCATTTTGATTTGGTCCTTACTCTTCCTGTATCCACACCTTCAGATTTCTGCTTACACTTGATTTCAGAGCTATATTCTCCAGCTGGTTCTCACTCCATCTTTGCCTATCCATATTGATGCTGTGCCTAGCATCTTGTTGTAAATACTGTACAATGATTTTTGTAAATAGCTATGGCCCGTGCCCACAGTGGAGAGCAAGCCTTTCAGGTCAGCACATTAAAGATCAGTTTGCGCATTGGAAAAAAAGAAAAAGAAAGAAAGATGGAAGGGGCACAGCCAGCTCCGGAAGCACCCTGAGGCCGACCAAGAGTGACAGCCCAGCCAAGGACTGGTGCCCTTCCCAGGGCAGTGGCTGAGACCACAAAACCAATTCCAATCTCCCTAGCTGGGCCAGACCCTGTGCTTAGGGGCACTTCAGCCACCTAGCCAGGTGCCACCAACCCTGCCCCCTCTCCAATTTCCCTTCTCCAAATACTAGGTTCAGTCAGTGCCCAGCTGGCAGAGATTTGCTTGCTGGGATACTGTGCTCACTGAGGGTGACTGCTGGTCATGTTGACCCTGGAATTCCAGGCTGGGAGTAGGTTGCTTCTTTTTTTTTTTTTTCCCCCACATTTTTTAGTTGTCAATGGACCTTTATTTTATTTATTTATATAAGGTGGAGTGACATGTCTGGGCCCACCCCTGCCCCACTCCACAGCAGCATGAGTCTGACCTGGATTTGAGTCCTAGATCAACAACTTACCAGCCACATAAATGGGCAATGGATAGCACCTATCTATTTATTCCCTGTACTGTGAAAAGGCACCAATCAGTCCTGGGACCTGCCTAAGCAATCTCATCCGTTTATGAGGCTCTAGTAGCTCAGTGTGGAGCACTTGCCCAGCATGCACAATGCCTGGCGTCCCCAGCACTGCATAAGTAAGTAAATAAAGAAATCAATAAATCATTTATATACTTAGTGTCCAAATTTGTCTCCAGCCTGACTTCTCCAAATTTCTGATACCGCCACATGGATGTTTAACAGGCATTTCAAATACAGCATTTCTAAGATTGAACACAGGAACACCCAATAGCAAGCTCCCTCCTGCAAAGTGTCACCCCTCAGATGGACATTCTTCCCACCACCCAGCTCCAATACCATTTCCCCTCTCCCTCAGTGGCATTCAGCTTTTCCCTCCTTAGCACATATCACTGCCCTGTGTCTTTGACTTATTCATGCTGCCTATGGCCTGTCTCCCTTTTCTAGCCTGGGCTTCTCCAGGGATGGGACTTGATCTGTCTTTCGCTGCTGTCTCTCCAGCTTCCAGAACAGCCCCTGGGGCACTGGTGTAGAGGCCCAATTCATTCATATTCATGTAAAAGAAAGGGAAGAGAGGATGGGATAGGGAGGGGAGGGACAGGCCAGCCTTCCAGCTTGCTTCAAGGATAAAAGGAGGCATCAGGGACTTGCTGACCCTGCTCCCAGGTCCCAAGGCTCAAGCTTGTTCAGTTGATGAGGCTTCTCTGCCCCCCACCCCACCCCAAGGTATGTAGTTTTCAATTCACAGGTGCCTCCGGACTTGTGTGCTAGGTGTCCACCTGGAACCATCAGACAGGCACCAGGTTGAGTCCCATGTCACTGAGAGATGTACCTATTAGGGGCTCTCACCACACACCCTCTTTCATCCCCCAACCTGAACTTAAACCCAGCCCTAGCCAGTTCTTTTCAAACACTTAGAAATAAACACAGCAGACTGTCTTCATTCATTTTCTGTTGCCATAACAAAGCATCTGAGACTGGGTAATTCCTCAAGAATAGAAGTTTATTTGGTTTATAGGAGGCTGGGAAGTCCCAGACCATGGTGCCCATGCCCCATCTCGCTGGATCACCACCTGGCAGGAGGGTGCAAGTGTGCTAGCTTGGTTCTCTCTTTTTGTAAAGCCGCTCATATCATGGTAGGGTCCCCACCCTCATGACCTCACCCAATCCTAATGACCTCCCAACGACTGCCTCCAAATTCCATTAACATATGACTTTGGGGATTAGGTTTCCAACACATGAACTTGGGGGACACATTTGAACCCTAGCAAGGGCCAACAGAACTTCAAGAGCAGGTGGAGCTCAATCTTGTTATTTTAATTTTTGGGGGGTGGGTACAGATATTGAACCCAGGGGCCCTTAACCACTGAGCCACATCCCCAGCCCTTTTCATTTTTTATTTTGAGACAGGGTCTTGCTAAATTGCTTAGGGACTCACTAATTTGCTGAGACTTTCTTTGAACTCATGATCCTCCTGCCTCAGCCTCCGGAGCCTCTGGGATTAGAGGCGTGCACCACCGCACTCAGCAATAAGAAACAGTTCTAGCTAGGCACAGTGGCACATGCCTGTAATCCCAGTGGCTCCGGAGGCTGAGGCAGGAGGATCATGAGTTCAAAGAAAGCCTCAGCAAATCACTGACACCCCCCGCCAAATTAGCAAGGCCCTGTCTCTAAATGAAATATTAAAAAGGGCTGAGGCCAAGCCGGGCATGTGGTGCAAGCCTGTAATCCCAGCACTTTGGGAGGCTGAGACTGGAGAATCGCGAGTTCAAAGCCAGCCTCAGCAACGGCGAGGTGCTAAGCAACTCAGTGAGACCCTGTCTCTACATAAAACACAAAATAGGGCTGGGGATGTGGCTCAGTGGTCTAGTAACCCTGAGTTCAATCTCCAGTACCAAAAGAAAGAAAAAGAAAAAGAAAGGGCTGGGGATGTAGCTCACTGGTTAAACGCCCCTGAGTTCAATCCCTAGTACCAAAAAGCAGAACAACAAACAAACAAACAAAACCACAGTTCTAATATATAACTGAGATTTTTAAAAATTGGATGCAGAAGGAGCAGGGGTGAAGTCAGTGATAGAGCACTTGCCTAGCAGGCACTAGGCCCATGCAGCACCACAAAATAAAGAAAATGCAAGATTTTTCCTTCCTTCCTCCTTCTGTCTCTCTTCATGTTGCCTCTTTTTAAAATTTTTTTAAACGGACACAATATCTTTATTTTGTTTATTTATTTTTATGTGGTGCTGAGGATCGAACCCAGTGCCTCACGTGCGAAGCAAGTGCTCTACCGCTGAGCCCCAGCCCAGCCCCTCATGTTGCCTCTTGTAATCCAACCTCCCTGCTCAAACCCACAGAGGTTTTAAATGCAACACAGAGAATGTCCCACCTGGACTGTGAGTCCCTGCTGGATGCTCCATTTTCTCCAAATGCTTTTGGGTTTGTTTCCTTCCATGGAGGACATCCTCCTGCAAAGCCAGAGTGCAGGGACGGAAACCAAGAAGTCAGCCTCGATGGCTTGCTGCCATCAGATCCCAGGCAGATTTCCCCAAGGACCCTAACGATCACTGTGCCCCTTTACAACGGGCACTTGCCTGGAACCCCACCTTGCCTTTGGCTGCTGGGTGTCTTCAGCTCCCTCCACTGGGTCACTTCCTTGTTCTGCTGACCAGCATGACCTTGGCACTCCCAGTGTTCGCAGGCGGGTTGTTTTGTAGTATGACTTTCAGTTTAAGTTGTCTGATGCTTCCTTGTGGTTAGCCTGAGGCCGCGGAGCTTCCGTGGGCAGGAACGGCACAAGCGATGCTGAGTCCTCGCCACATCCTAGCAGGTGGCCGAGGACCTTGCTGTGACCCACCGCCAAGGATGTGCACCTGGGCCCTGTTCCCCCACTGGACAGCCATGGGCTGCTCCCTTGGCTGGTTTCAGAGAAGAGGTACTTTGAGGTGTGAACACTCCATTCCTCAGCACACTTTTAATGTATTCATCTGTCCTACAATTCGAATCTGGAATGTTCCCCAAAGGCCCATGTGGCAAAGGCCTAGCCCCCAGCTTGGAAGGTGATATTGGAAGGTGACAGGAACTTTACGACATAGGGCCCAGTGTGATGGGATCATTGGACCACAGTCTCTTTCTCTGCCCTGAGGTGAATGGCTTTGCCACATGCCCCCCCCCCGCCACACACACACAATGTGCTGCCTCCACAGGCCCAAAAGCAGCGGCGCAATCAACACAGACCAGAACCTGCAAAACTGTGAGCCAGAACAAACCTTTGTTCTTTATAAGTTGATCATCTTCGGTATCTTATTACAGTAATGGAAAGCTGGGGTTTTGTTTGTTTATTTATTTTTTTAGTACTGGAGATTGAACTCAAGAGCACTTGACCACTGAGCCACACCCCCAGCCCTATTTTGTGTTTTTATGTAGAGACAGGATCTCACTGAGTTGCTTAGCGACTCGCCGTTGCCGAGGCTGGCTTTGAACTCATGATTCTCCTGTCTCAGCCTCCCTAAGTGCTGGGATCACAGGCTTGCGCCACTGCACCAGGCTAGGTTTTTTTTTGTTGTTGTTAATATCAGTATAGACAATGAATTCCTATTTTATTCAATAGGTTTCTATTCCCTCTTCCCCTTCCTTCCCTTCTGCCTTCCTTCCTTCCTTCTCCCCCTCTTCTTTTCCTCTTTCTCCCTTTCTTTTCTTTCCCTCTTTCTTTCTCTCTCTTCCCTCTTTCATTTTTTTCTTTCTTGATATCTGTGGCAGCTGTATTTGTAGTAGGCTGAAAATAGAAACAATTCAAATGCCAGTCAATGAAAGAATGGATAGACACGGTTTGCCCATTCAATGGAATCATAAATACAAAAGGACGAGCTACTGTCACAAACAACAACCTGGATGAATTTTAAAAACATGATGTTGAGAAAAAGAAGAGTAAAAAAAACATGATGTTGAGAAAAAGAAGAGTAAACATTTTTACAAACCACAGTGTAAAAATGGTTTGATATCAATCACATGACATCCTAGAGCAGAAAAAAACGTAATCAATCGGGTTGGGAACCTGAAGTCATTTGCCTCCAGGCAGGTGGGCTCGCCCAAGTAGGGACATGAGGAGCTAACTTCTGGTGAGATGGAAACATTGCCGGGGTCTGGTTACCCAGATGTGCATGCTGTGAAAGCTCTTCAACTATAAACTCAAGTTCTGTGCAGATTACTGCATGTGAATAATGCGCTCAACAAAGAGGGGAGAAATCTGGAATAAAACTGGATAGAACTTGGCTACTGTTCAACAAAACCTCCATTTTCCCATGACCTGTCTCCGACCGAGTGAATTTTGCAACTTAGTTTTTCCTTGGATGTTTCTCAGACATTGCCTCTGGGGAGACCCAGGTTCATGGTGTAGGTCCCAGGGTCCAGGTGAGGAACCTGAAGATTCTTGTTCCTGGGGCTGAGGTTGTGGCTCAGTGGTGGAACGCTGCTCTACCAGGCATGCCGCACTGGGTTCGAGCCTCAGCACCACATGAAAATAAATAAATAAATAAAAGGTATTGTGTCCATCTACAACTAAAAATATTGTTTTAAAAAATTCTTTTTAAAAAATATATTGAGTTGTCAATGGACCTTTATTTTATTTATTTATATGCGGTGCTGAGAATGGAACCCAGTGTCTCACACAAGCTAGGCAAGCGCTCTACCCCAGCCCCTTAAAAAAATCTTGTTCCTTCAGCTGAATGAGAACGCAGTCCCAGGAGTGATGTTTAGGGGAGGGACACCGCTGTGCCTCTGGTGGGCCGGCCTGCGGCAGGGCCCTCGGCTGCCTCCCCACTGCCTATGCGGAGACTGGAAGCTTCCACCCAGTTCCCAGGTGACCTTGTTCTCCCCTCTGTGTGGCTTCAGCTTCTGCTCCACCTCATCCTTGTTCTTCCCTCTCAACTCTGGGCTCCTGGCTTGTCCCTTGCTAAATTCCAAGCTGTTGCATTTCCTCGCTCACACGTGAACATGTTTTCCTCTAGAGAATTCTGGCATCCAGGCAGAGAGGGTGACCAGGGTCCTCAGCCCTTCAGCTCACAGTGGAGGTGGCTTTGTAAGTGGGGCCTGCTGGGGATTCCAGAAACTCACTCACCGAGGCAGAAAGGAGGGGCGCAGGCTGCCTCTACGAGGGACCAGTTGCAGGTGTCCATCTGCCCGGGCCACGGGAGGCCCGGAGAACTGAGTAGACCCAGGCAGAGGCGGCCCGTCACCCGTGCCCTTGGCCGTCCCTCCCCCCTTGTGAGGCAGCGGCAGCACCATCCCGGTGACCCTCGGCGGAGGGGCTGCTGCCCAGGGGCCTGTGCTCCGGGTGGCCGGAGCAGACCGGGGAAAAAGATTTGAGAGGCGATCCCCGCGAGCACCAGCGGGGGCGCCGCGGAGGCCGCCGGCCGGGGAGGCCGGGGAGGCGGTGCGCGGCCGGGCGGCTGGAGCGCGGCAGACTCAGCCCCGCCGAGGCGAGAGCAGGGCGCGCGTCCTCCTGCCGTCGCGGGTGAGGCCGCTCCTGCTCCGGCCAGGGCGAGCCCTTGGGCACAGGCGCCGGTGCTGGCCGTGGGGAGCGCGGGGCTGAAGTGGCGCGGCTGGGGACGTGGAGGGGCGTCCTCAGCCGGTGCTGTAGCGGGAGAGTCCCTGCCCTGCTCAGAGCCGTCGTCTGGATGGCTTTGGGCTCGGGCATCGCGTCCACGTTTTCCTCCACCAGGATGGCCGCACAGGTCCAGTGCCTTCGGGACGCGCCCGGGGTAGAGCAGCACACGCAGGGGGTTGACGAGAGGCTGCTCTGGCCTCAGACCTGTGGAAGAGGGTGGACGGCGGGGGCGGGATGGGGAGAGGGAGGAGCTGATCCGGGGTGCTGTGAAAACAGGGTGAGAGGCCCCGGGCAGCATTTAAAAGGCCACCATGTCCCTCTCCGCTTGAGACTCTGCCCCTGGCTATTTGCCATAAGCAAAAATGGACCAGAGGGGCTGGGATTGTAGCTCAGCGGTAGAGCGCTTGCCTCGCATGCGTAAGGCACTGGGTTCGATCCTCAGCACCACGTAAAAATAAATAAAATAAAGATATTGTGTCCATCTACAACTAAAAAAATTTTAAAAAAATGGACCAGAGAGTACAAAGAGGTGCCCAAGCGCAGGTCCTGGACACAAAACATATTCTTCTCTGCCATGAGGTGTAATAATGGCTCCATCTCCTGATGACCAGGGACAGTTTTACCCCAGGTTGGTGATTCCTTATCTGCTGGTCCCTGGACACTAGATGCCCCAAGTGCCCAGGTGCCCCTCTTGCTCTGTCACCTGGTAGAAGCTTTCCCCTTCGGTAACCATAGCCTCTACCCCTGCAGAGTTCAAGTGGAAGAGGTGCAAAAGAGAATTTCCAAGTGGGCCACTGGAGTGACGGTAAGCAGGGTCCCTACTGCTGCCACTTCCTGTTTCTCTCTCTTCTTCCTACTGAGGACACAATGCCACATAAAGACTATTGATTTTAAGTACTGTTCTGGAGTCTGGGATAGTATATTCATCTATTTTGTGTTACTACAACAAAGTACCTGAGGATTGATAATTTATAAAGAAAAGAGGGTTGTTTGGTTTATGATTCTGGTGGCCGCAAAGTCCAAACCTCACAGCACCAGATCCTGGTGAGGGTACCCTGGCTGCATCACGACATGATGGCAGAGTAGAAAGGGAGCCAGCTCCGTGCAGAAGCGAGCTAACACAGAGGGTCGCCTCTCTTTATAACACTCTGCTAGTGTGAGAACTAACTCACTTGGCAAGACCAGCATTAATCCCTTCCAAGGGCGGTGCCTGTGACCTAAGCACCTTGCACCACCCCTTCCAAAGTTCTTACCACCTCAACTCTGTCATACTGGGGACCAAGCTTCCAGCACATGAAGTTTGAGGAACACACTCAGACCATATCCAAACTACAGCACAAAGTCACCGTGCCCCAGCTCTGCAGCTCTGCCTTGGGCAGGCCTCCATGTTACTCCTCATGCCAGCAACGGCGGGGCACCGTGGTCTGTCATTCCAGTGGCTCTCAGGGTCCGTGCACAGGTGCCAGCACTGAGGTGGCTGATGTCAGCCAAGGATGTCTCCCACCTAAGCTTGTTCCCTGGCTCCCCTGTGGCGTGCTCACTGGTGGGCTGGCATGCGACCTCCAGGTGTTTGCCCTTGGTACCACCCAGGTCCATAGGCCCGCCTCTCTCTGCCCCAGTCCTCCACACTTTCCCCTCCCAGACCACTGCTCAGCCGGCCAGCGCCTCACCGCTGCCCGCGAGTCCGTATGCTCACCCGGGGCCAGGTCTCCCTCTGCGCAAGCAGATGACCAAAGAATGTCCCTGGCCACAAATGAGATGGCGTGGCAGGAGCTCCCGACGGAGAGGTGCGGTAGGGACCAAGTGCTCAGGAAGGTCCAGACTGCATGGACGGGCCAAGGCAGACCAAGAGGAAGAAGCTCCCAGCCTCCGAGCGGACGGCATGTTACTCGCAGAGGCTATTGCCTTGCCTGGCCTGTTGGGGCTCACTGGCCTTGCACAGTTTCCAGTGCACGGACCTGTCCCCACATGTAGTGCCAGCCTCTCTCTTCTCTGCTGGGGACTTTGCCTGGCACTTCTGGGGAATGGGAACAACCTCAGTGCCTGGGAGCTGATGCCTAAAGGGACCCCTCCCCCTGCTGGGGACAGAGCTGGTGGAGAAACACTCAGCTTCATCTCGGTGGGAAGACCCCTGGGCATGTTCCACAGGTTCCTACCCCTCAGGAGGTCACCCCAGGATGAAGCTCCACGCACCCCCTCGATTCAGTGACCCCCTTCATTAAAGCACTCTTTCTGGAACTTTCTGCTCCTCTGCCTACGGCCTCATTTACTAACATAGCTACTTGCACCTCCCCCCTTTGTTTTAGGGTCTGCTTTTTCAGGGACTCAAACCAAGACGGGCCCAAAGGAGAGGAAGAGGTTGAAAATGAAGAGCAAGTCCCCTAAGGGACTGAAGGGAGTGTCGAGGGGATTGGGCCTCCTGGGGCAGATAGGCCACGTCTGGCTCCATTGCTTTCTGAAGGCACTGGCTTCTCAGAAGGAGGTGAGGTGGTCGGCAGAGGTGAGAGCCTGTGCAGGAGGCGCAGAGCAGAGACGGTCCCTGAGGAGAAGGAAAGAGCTACTTAAACAATGGAAGCCGGGCGCGGTGGCCATGCCTGTAATCCCAGCACTTAGGGAGGCTGAGCAGGAGAATCGTGAGTTCAAAGCCAGCCTCAGCAACAGCAAGGCGCTAAGCAACTCAGTGAGACCCTGTCTCTACATAAAACACAAAACAGGGCTGGGATGTGGCTCAGTGGTCGAGTGCCCCTGAGTTCAATCCCTGGTACCAAAACAATAAAATAAAATAAAATGAATAAAAGAGCTGGTGTGTAACTCAGCTATAGAGCACTTGCCTAGCACATGTGAGGCCCTGAGTTCAACCCCAGCAACACTAAATAAATAAATAGATAGATAGATAGATAAAAGATAACAACAACACATCACAAGTGGGATAAGTTAAATGTTTGGAAAATCTCTGCCACCTGGACCTCAGATAGAGCATGAATTTCCAGGATGTACAAAGAACTTAAAAAATTTAACACTGGGCCTTTCAAAAGTGAAGAGCAGTCAAAACGCAGCAGCCCAGCGGTTGTTCCTGGCTGCAAGGGTCCAGCGCTGGTGTGTGATTCTGGATCTAGAGTGATTGTTACAATGGAAGGAACTGATCATTTCAAGAGGCCAAGCAAAGCCGGGCACGGTGGCCATGCCTGTAATCCCAGCACTTAGGGAGGCTGAGGCAGGAGGATCGCGAGTTCAAAGCCAGCCTCAGCAACGGTGAGGCGCTAAGCAACCCAGTGAGACCCTGTCTCTACATAAAACACAAAATAGGGCTGGGGATGTGGCTCAGTGGTCGAGTGCCCCTGAGTTCAATCCCCGGTACCAAAATAAATAAATAAATAAATAAAAGGAAGGAAGGAAAATGGAGACACCACCCCCAAGCGGGGGATTGTAAATTTGGGGGGTAATCATCTACACCACTGAGAGTATCTCTGGGCTTCCCCAGGGCTATTTCTGGCACGACTCTATGCCCACAACCAGGGGCAATCACTGGACCTGAGTGTAGCCAGTCTCTCCCAGGGAGATTCACATTCTCAATTTCAACCAAGAACACTTGCTCCACAGTGAGCGGGCCCTTGGGAAAGACAGGTGGATGAGGGAGGCAAGGTCCCAGCCTCCGGCGGGCAGTGGATATCAGCCAAAGAGACCACGTGCTGAGGACTGTCACGAGGGGGATCAAAGCAGTGGGATGGGCTGAAGCCTGCCTGCCTTCCACAGTGAGGCCAGCAGATGACATGTGACCTGGGACTTCAAGGGTGACCAGCCACACAAAGGGCACAGTGGTGGACATGTGCATTTCCAACAAGCATGCTCCCAGGCCCAGGGCTGAGAAAGGGCTGGGAGTGTTCCAGGACGAGCAGGAAGATCACGAGCCCGGGGCCTCCTGGGAGAAAGGGCAGAAGCTGCGATGTATCCCCTCCTCTCACTTTTGCTGAAGACCCTGGGTTTTATTCTAAGTGTGAGAAGCCAGGAGCCACACGAGGTGACTCTAGGGGTAACAATTTATTTTTACATAATTCCAAGCTTTACAAGGCACCACAAGAATAGCACAAGGGATCCTCATTCCCAGCCCCAGCCCCAGCCCCAGGGCAGCCTTGGAGACGCAGATCTTCCCCCCCTGTTTTTGAATGAAGGGCCCCTCCACTCAATTTTGAGGTTATATGTAAATTTTAGCTAAGGTGAATTCTCAAATACAGAATCTTAGAATAAAGGGGATTGGGTCTGTGGTTGTAGCTCAGTGGCACAGCGCTTGGCTAAGAGAGGTGAGGCACTGGGTTCGATCCTCAGCACCGTATAAATATAAACAAAATAAAGGTATTGTGTCCATCTACAACTGAAAAAGTATTTTAAAAAGAATAAAGAGGATTGATTGTATACATATGTGTCTGTGCATGCACCCAAATGATTCAGAATACATAAATTTTAAAAATCCTTTTTTAAAGCTGTTGATGGACCTTTATTTTATTTATTTATTTTTATGTGGTGCTGAGGATCAAACCTAGTGCCTCACACATGCTAAGCAAACGTTCTACCGCTGAGCTCCAGCCCCAGCTCTATATATAAAATTTTAATCATTTGAGATTACTTTGGAAACCTCCTGTCTCTGTACTTCTGAGCATCCACATGTATTTGCAAAACAGTACTTCTGTGTCGTAATCGCTCTGATAAAGTTATGGAACTCAGGAACCTTCCTGGGAGACAAGCCTAATATAAGGTAGTTTTCCCCCAGCCTGGCAGCCATCCAGGGTCCACACCACAAGCAGCTGTGAGCTTTAACTCCTCAGTCTTTCCTTATCGTTCATGATCTTGTTTTCTAGAATATCCTCCATTTGGGTTTTCTGGTGTTTTCTGGTGATCAGATTCAAGTTTTGCACTGTTAGCAGAATATCTGGAGATGATACCAAGCTCCTCTTTGTGCGTCCTAAGAGGCCATCATGCAGTCTGTCCCAGTATTGGTGGCTTCAGATTTGGGGACTTGGTTACAATGGTGTCTGCCGGGCTGGACCTCCACAAAGTTACTATCTTCCCTTGTAATTGATGAGTAGTTTATGGGGAAATACTTTCAGACCATATAAATCTCCTGTTTCACTAGGCACTGTAGTGCACACCTGTAATCCCAGCAGCTTGGGGGACTGAGACAGGAGGATGGTAAGTTCAAAGCCAGCCCCAGCAACTTAGTGAGGCCCTGAGCATCTTAGGTAGACCTTGTCTCAAAATTTAAAAAAAACAGGTCTGGGGATGTGGCTCAGTGGTAGAGCGCTTGCCTCACATGCATTCTATCCTCAGCACCACATAAAAAAGAAATAAATAAAATAACGATATTTTTAAAAAAATAGGGCTGGGGATGTGGCTCAGTGGTTAAGCACTCCTGGGTTTGATCCCCAGTACAATAAATAAATAAATCTCCTGTTTCTCATTAAATGTTTACACACTAGTTCTCATATTCACTATTGATTTTCCAGCTTCATAATTTATTAGTTTGCATATGAGGAAAAACTATCCTTTCTCTTCCACTTATTTATTTACTTTTGCATCAGTAATGATAGATCCAAAAAGTCTTATTTTAGTAAATGGGTTAACATTTCATTACCACCACTACTTCTTTTGACTTTGAATTCCATTCTCACTTATTTATTTTTAACTATTAATCTTTTTACGTCCACATGGAGTCAAGGGTTTTTAATTTATTCATTTGATTATAATCTATGATTACAATGACTTATTTCAGTGCTCAAATTGCCCCAGTTTGGGCCAGCATGAGCCCCTTTGAGCTGGCTCCTGTCATTTTGATACATTCCTGTGATTCTCTGAACACTTCCTTTCCGAAGCCATAAGAAATCCCAGGCTTTCCCTGGCCCAGCCTTGGGATCAGTTCCATCTCCAGGAAGGCTTCTTGCTTGAGCGCACCCTGCATTTGGAAAGTAAGGTCCCGGTGGTAAGCACGCTCAGGTGTACCGTGCATCTCCGTTAGCATTCTCAGCAGACGCGCAAGAACACAGGCGTAACATTCATTACACATGTATCCATACAAGTGTCACACAACAGCATATGCGAATTTCCAGGCATACCTGTCAATCAAAAGCCATGAGTTCATATGGCTGCCCCCCACCTTTGCACCTGTGACCCCCACTTCTAGGTGGGAGACACTTGACTCCCATTAGCTTCAGTAGATTCACCCACTTGCTCTGTCCATCCCAGGACACACGGAAGGCAGCTTCACAATCACTAACCCCTTTGCTGTAAGAAGCAACCTACTGGTGAGTCCAATATTTGGTGGAAGCTTCTTTTCTTTGCCATTTTTTTTGCGGGGGGGAGGAGGAGTACCGGGGATTGAACTCAGGGGCACTCAACCACTGAGCCACATCCCCAGCCCTATTTTGTGTTTTATGTAGAGACAGGGTCTCACTGAGTTGCTTAGTGCCTCGCCGTTGCTGAGGCTGGCTTTGAACTAGTGATTCTCCTGTCTCAGCCTCCCAAAGTGCTGGGATTACAGGCTTGAGCCACCGCGCCCAGCTGGGATTCTCTTTTATTTTAAGGGAAAATTTCCATGTTGAAACTCACAAATCTTCAGTGAACAATTTAATTAGTTTTGGCAAATGAACATCCCCACGAAACCCACCTTTGTCAGGACAGGATTTCCATCACCTTGGGAGGTTCCCGGGTGTTCTTCCTGGTCTCTTCTAGAGATGGCCACAGTTTTGACCTTTTCCACCTTAGATTAGTTTTTCCAGTTCCAGAACTTCATAGAATTGGAGCCTAATATCTCCCTGGCTCATTCAGATTGCTGAATGAATAAGCACTTTGCTCATTTTTGTTTAGGAGGAGTTGCCATCGTTGGAGCTGGTGGATGAACACCTCAGTGCGTTCTCTCTTCCTTTGTGTTCTCCTCAGTTTGGGCTGTTATGAATAAAGCTGCGATGACCACTCACGTACAAATACCATTCTGTGGACAAATGTGTTCATTTCTCTTGGATAAATATCTGCAATTAATATAATGTCAGGCTCAAAGGGCTGGTTTACATTTAACTGAGTTTTCTTTTTAATATATATTTTCAGTTGTAGATGGACACAATACCTTTATTTTGTTTATTTTCTGTGGTGCTGAGGATCGAACCCAGGGCCTCACATGTGCTAGGCGAGCACTCTGCCACTGAGCCACAACCCTAGCCCTTAACTGAGTTTTTTTCCCCAAAGTGATTGTGTTGTATTGCATTCCCACCAGCGTTGTAGGAGTCGTTAACTCCACGTCCTCGGCCTGGTCCTTCCTGTGAGTGGGGAGTGGCATCTCTTTATGGCTGCAATTTGCATTTCTCCAACAACTAAGGATGTTAAGCATTTTTCACCTGCTCAGTGTCCACGTGCATATCTTTTTTAAAAAATTTTTTTTCGTTATACTTGGACACAGTGCCTTTATTTTTGTTTACTTATTTTTATGCGGTGCTGAGGATTGAACCCAGTGACTCACACGTGTGAGGCAAGCACTCTGCCACTGAGCCACAACCCCAGCCCCTGCATATCTTTTTTGGCAATGTGTCTTTCAAGTCTTTTGTTAAAATTAAAATTAGATTTTTGTCTTTTTATGATTAAATTATAAGCATTCTTTACATATAGTCATGTATCACTTGATGATGAGGATGAATTCTGAGAAATACTTCCTTAGGTAATTTTTCAGAAATATTTTTTTCTCAGCCAGGCGTGGTGGTGCATGCCTGTAAATATTAGGCTCCAATTCTATGAAGTTCTGGAACTGGAAAAACTAATCTTATTTCATGTAACATGATGTTTTTCTATCCATTTTCCTGCAAGTGACATAATTTCATTTTTCTTTGGGAGGATGAGACAAGAGGATTGTGAGTTCAAAGCCAGTCTCAGCAAGGGCGAGGCGCTAAGCAACTCAGTGAGACCCTGTCTCTACATAAAACACAAAATAGGGTTGGGGATGTGGCTCAGTGGTCGAGTGCCCCTGAGTTCAATCCCCAGTACCCCCCCAAAATATATATAAATTATTTATTTATTTATTTATTCATTCACTCATTCATTTATTTGCAGTGCTGAGGATTAAATCCAGGGCCTCATGCATGCCAGGCAAGCACTCTAGCACCGAGCCACATTCCCAGCTCCATCTCTTTCCACATTTTTTCTTGGTGCATTATAGCCGTACACACTGATGGGATTGGTGGTCACATATTTGTACGTGCACACCATATAATGGCATAATTTGGCCAGCACCACTGCCCAGCACTCCCCTTTGCTCCTCTCCTCCTCTCCCTGCTCCCTTTCCTCTACTGATCTTGTGATTTTCATGATATTCCACCACCGCACACTTTCTCTTTCTTTTTCCTCTCTAGTCCCCATATAGGAGGGAAAACATATGGCCCTTGACCTTCTGAGTTTGGCTTATTTCACGTAACATGATGTTTTTCTATCCATTTTCCTGCAAGTGACATAATTTCATTTTTCTTTATGGTTGAATAAAACTCCATTGTGTATATATACCACATTTTCTTTATTCACTCATATATTGATGGACACCTGATTCCAGAGTTTGGCTGTTGTGAACTGTCCTACTATAAACAAGGGCATGAATGTCACTAGAGCAAGATGACTTTAATTCTTTAGGATAAATACCAAGGAGGGGTATGGCAAGCAAAGAGCAAGCAGGTGGTCTCATGCCTGCTTCCAGGAGGAACCTCCATACTGATTTCCATAGTGGTTGCACTAATTTCTAATCCTAGCAGCAGTGTAAAGGTGTTCCTTTTTCTTTTCTTTTTCTGTAGTTGTAGAAACATGCCCTTATTTCATTTGTTTGTACTGAGGATGGAACCCAGTGCCTCACATGTGCTAGGCAAGCGCTCTACCACTGAGCTAGAGCCCCGGCCCAAAGTGTTCCTTTTTCTCCACATCCTCTCCCTCATTTATTATTGTTTGTATTCTTTTTTTTTTTTTTTTTTTTTTTTTGGTACCAAGGATTGAACTCAGGGGCACTCGACCACTGAGCCACATCCCCAGCCCTATTTTGTGTTTTATGTAGAGACAGGGTCTCACTGAGTTGCTTAGCACCTCGCCATTGCTGAGGCTGGCTTTGAACTTGCGATTCTCCTATCTCAGCCTCCCAAAGTGCTGGGATTACAGGCGTGGACAACCACGCCCAGCTTTTTTTGTATTCCTTGATAACTGCCATTCAGACTGGTGTGAGATGAAATCTCGGTGTAGTTTTGGTTTGCATTTCCCTAATTGCTCATGACCTGTTAGGCAATTTAGTCATTGTGAGAATACCATGGACTATACTTACTCATACTAAAACAGCTATGACAACATTATGACAATCTTGTTTTGCTCGCTTTTTGGCAATGCTGAGGATGGAACCCAGGGCATGCTGGGCAAGCATTGTACCACTGAGCTGCACCCAGTCCTGGGAAACGCAATGTTATGGAGCACCTCTCGTATGCAGTCTGCCATGGATGGACACACACTCATGTGGTGCGTGGCTGTTTGTGATACAAGTCATATAGGTCTAGAATATTAAACATTATATTAACATTAAATATTACATACAGAATATTAAATGTTACTTTATTATAATAGATTTGACATGTTAGACAAAATGGATGTCTCTTGAAAGTAAAAAAATAATAATAATAATCACTCACCGAAGAAGAAATAAAAATACGGATAGTCCAATGTCTGTCCAAGTAAGTGAATTCATTATGAAGAAAACTCTCCCCCACCTCATGTCCCCCCCTCCCGCACAAATGGCTTCACTGGTGAAATTAGTATGTATTTAAGGAAGAAATAATACGAACCATCCACTCTTTCAGTAAATAGAAGTGAAGGGACACTGTGAACCATTCTACAAGACAAGTATAACTCTGATCCAAACCTAAAAAAAAAATGTTTGTAATAATAAATTACAGAACAATATCTCCCATGGCATACATGACAAAACCCTTAATAAAATGTTAGCAAACGGAATCCAAAAATATATCAGAAAGATAAAAACATATCCTGACAAAGGATTTATCTTACGAACGCAAAGTTGGTTTACTACTCATCAAAATCAACATAATTCACCATATTTACATAATGAAGAGAAAAGAACATCATAGTAGATATGTTTAATAAGGCATTTGACAGAGTTTAACACTGATGATTAAAAAGAAAAAGGAGACAGAAAACCACTAGCAAGGGCTGGGGACAGAGCTCAGTTGGCAGAGCACTTGCCTCGCATGCACAAGGCCCTGGGTTCAATCCCCAGCACCACACACAAAACAAAAACAAAACAAAACAAAATACCAGCAAGGCAGGAACAGGAGGGAGCAAGTTCAGTCTTCAGGATGTCATAGAGCAGAGACCAACCTACAAGTAAAGAAGGCCAGACTGAAACTCCAGGCTCAAACGTTCTTCCTATGCGGAAACTAGTGCAGGACTATTTGGAAAACAAGTCATACATATGTAGAACACTAATATTATGTTAATATTAAATATTACATATGGAATAGTAAGCACCAGAACTTTATTCTAATGGATTTGACATCTTAGATAAAATGGATATATCTCTCAAAAGACACAGTGAGCCGGGCATGGTGGTACAAGCCTGTAATCCAAGCACTTTGGGAGGCTGAGACAGGAGGATCGCGAGTTCAAAGCCAGCCTCAGCAATGGAGAGGCGCTAAGCAACTCAGTGAGACCCTGTCTCTACATAAAACACAAAATAGGGCTGGGGATGTGGCTCAGTGGTCGAGTACCCCTGAGTTCAATCCCCGGTACCAAAAAAAAAAGAAGACACAGTGAATTCTACCTTTATATATATCTATAAGCACCAATTAAAAATAAATAAATAGGACTGGAGTTGTAGCTCAGTGGTAGCTAGCTACAACTACCTAGCATGTGTAAGGCACTGGGTTCAATCCTAGCACCGCATAAAAACAAATAAAGGCACTGAGCCCATATACAAGTAAAGAAATTTAAAAAAAATACTAAAAAAGAAAGAAAGAAAGAAAAAAATAGCAGCTTGGGAAGCTGAGGCAGGAGGATCATGAGTTTAAAGCCAGCCTCAGCAACTTAGTGAGGCCCTAAGCAACTCAAACATACCCTGTCTGTCAATAAAAAACAAAAAAGGGCTGGGGATGTGGCTCGGTAGTTAAGTGCCGCTGGGTTCAATCCCCAGCACCTCAAATAAATAAATAAATAATAAACGAAGTAAACCAGTAAAGGAAGGAGAATAGGGAGAGGGAGGAGGGGAGGAAAAAGTGGGGGAGAACCAGGGACTGAAATGGAATAAATTAAATTCTGTGCAGGCATGATTATGTCAAAACAAACCCAAGTATTATGTACAACTCTAATGCGCCAATAAAAGAAAATAGAGAGGTCATCCTAAAAAATTAACGACTGATATCACCCTGAATGGGGAAAGACTAGATACTGTGTTTCGTTTGTTAGTTAGTTTGTTTTGGTTTTGAGATGAGCTCTTGCTACATTGGCCAGGCTGGTCTGTAAGTCCTGGGTTCAAGTGACCCTCCCACCTCAGCTGCTGTGCTAGAGGTCCAACCCAGGGTCTCCCACACAATGTTCCACCCAGAGCTACACTCCAAGTCCCAGACTGGAAGCTTCTGTGCTGGAATCAGGAGCTAGGCGGGGAGGTGAGCCCTCTCCACTTTTACTCAACATTGCACAGAAGGGCCTTGGCAGCAGAAGTTTACAAAGAAAGGAGTAAAATTGTCCCCATTAGGAGACAACATGGATGTTGACATAGACTACCACATAACACACATTAGAGCTCATAAATAAATTTAAAGTCACAGAATACAAAGTCTATATAAGAAATCCAATGTATTTCTCTACATTAACAAGCAATTAGAAAAACAAATTTTGAAAAACAATTGCATTTGTAAAAGGATCAAATAGGATAAAATATTTAGAAACAGATTTAACAAATGCTGTGTAAGATCTGTATACCGTAAATTACAAAGATTTGAGCAAAATTTAGAAAGGCCTAATTAAATGGTGATACATACCATATTTATGTATTAGAAGAAAGCAATCTAATTTTTTTAAATGTTTATTTTTTAATTGTAGGTGACAGAATATCTTTATTTTTTATTTTTATGTGGTGCTGAGGATCAAACCCAGTGCCTTATGCGTGCTAGGCGAGCACGCTACCACTGTGCCATAATCCCAGCCCCAGCAATCTAATTTTTATTGTTTTTATTTTTAAAATATTTTTTAAACCGGGTGCTGTGCGCAAGCCTGTAATCCCAGCACTTTGGGAGGCTGACACAGGAGGATCGCGAGTTCAAAGTCAGCCTCAGCAACAGTGAGGCACTAAGCAACTCAGTGAGACCCTGTCTCTACATAAAACACAAAATAGGGCTGGGGATGTGGCTCAGTGGTCGAGTGCCCCTGAGTTCAATCCCTGGTACCAAAGAAAGAAAGAAAGAAAGAAAGAAAGAAAGAAAGAAAGAAAGAAAGAAAAAACAAAATACTAAGAGCTGATGAGGATGTGCAGGTGTTAGAACCTTCTTGCACTGTTGCTCTGAGTATAAAATGGTCCAACTGCTATGGACAACAGTACATCCGTTCCTCAAAAAATTAAAAATAGAATTATTGTATGATCCAGTGATCCCAAACCTGGGCCTATTCTCTAAAGAACTGAAAGCAGGATCTTACATATTGGTGTGCCTGTGTTCACAGCAGCATTAATCACAATGGCTTCAACAGAAGCAACCTGTGTCCCATCTGCAGATGAATAAATAAGCAAAATGTGATATACAAACATAAGGGGTTATCACTCAGCCTTGAAAAAGAAGGAAATGCTAATTCTGAAATAAGCTACAATATGGAGGAACTTTGAGGACATTACACAAAGTGAAATAAGAGAGTGATAGAGGGCTGGGGTTGTGGCTCAGTGGTAGAGCACTTGCCTAGCATGCAGTGAGGCACTGGGTTCGATCCTCAGCACCACATATAAATAAATAAAATAAATAAAGATCCATCAACAACTAAAAAAAATTTTAAAAAACAGAGTGATAGATGGGGCTGGGATTGTAGCTCAGCGGTAGAGCGCTTGCCTCACATGCGTGAGGCCCTGGGTTCAATCCTTAGCACCACATACAAAGCAATAAAATAAAGACATTATGTCCATCTACAGCTAAAAAAATATTTAAAAAAAAAACCAGAGTGATAGAAAGAAAAAGACTATATGATGTCACCTATATGAGGTACTTAGACTAGTCAGAACTATAGAGCAGAAGGTAGGTCAGTGGGTGCCTGGGGTTGGGGTTGGGGGGAGCAAGCAATCAGAATTTAGTGAGTGTAATTTCCATTTTGCAAAATGAAAGAGTTATGGAGTTGGTCATGGTGATGATTGCAAAACATTATACATGTATTGGATAACCCTGAACATCTCTTAAAACAGCGGTCACTTTTATGGCATCTTATGTGTATTTTACCACAGTGAAACAAAACTATCAATATTTTGTGTGGTGTTGGGGATTGAATCTGGGGCCTCATACATGCTAGGCAAGTATTCTACAACTGAGCTACATCCTCAGGCCCTTAAAATAAAATAATAATAATAATAATAACAACCTATCCGAAAAATACTTGCATCCAAAATAAAGAACTCTTGAATCACAACAATAAGAAAACAATCTGATTTCAAAATGGGCAAAAGGTGGAACAGACACTTCAACCAAGATGATAAAAAAAATGGCAAAGAAGTCCAAGTTCAACACCCTTCGCCACCAGGGAAATACAAATTAAACCCACATGACACAGCCCTTCAGAACTCTGAGAGTGGCTAAAATCTAACAGACTGACCAAACCAAGCTGGGACCAGAACGTGGAGGAGCAGGATGGCTCACCGCCCCCCCCTGCTGGTGGGAGTGCAAAATACCGCAGGCGCCTGGGAAATGGCTTGGCAGTTCCAATAGAGGTCAAGTAGGCCATGTGGGCCCGCCATCCCACTCCTAGTTAGGGAGGGAAGAACTTGCATCCACACCAAGAAGGTTCATAGCTGCAGCAGCGGGAAACTCCCAGGAGTGAGCCAGTGGGACGTAGAACAGCGCCGGGGCTCTCGGAGGCATAAGTGAGCCAAAGAGCCCCCCCAAATCCATTCACGTGACATTTTAATAATGCAGGCACGACTCAGGCATTCTGAGGGCTGTCAGGGATTAGGGGAGGGAGGGTTAGCCATGATTTGACTACTAAGAAGGAAGGAAGAAAGGAAGGGAGGCAGGGAGGATCCTGCATTTTGTTTGTTTGTTTGTTTGTTTTGAGGTGCTGGGGACCAAATACAGGGCCTCACGCCTGCTAGGCAAGTGCTCTATCACTGAGCCACACTCCCATCTCCTTCTGCCTCTTCTCCCATCTTCTGCATCTCCTTCTCCTTTCCATTTTGAAATCTCAGTCACACATTAGAAATATTTTTGTTGCCAGGTGAGGCTGAGGCAGGAGGATCACAAGTTCAAGGCCAGCCTCAGCAACTTAACAAGGCCTTAAGCAACTTAGCAACACTCTGTCTCAAAAGTTAAAAAAATAAAATAAAAAGGCTTTTGGGGTTGGGGTTGGGGTTGTGGCTCAGTGGTAGAGCGCTTGCCTAGCATGTGTGAGGCACTGGGTTCGATTCTCAGCACCACATATAAGTGAGTACAATAAAGGTCCATCAACAACTAAAAAAAAAAAAAAAAAAAGGCTGGGGATGTGGCTCAGTGGTTAAGCACCCTGGATTCAGTCCTTGGTACCAATAAAAAAGTTTCTTGTTTTATTTCATGCAGCACTTCCAGGTGTTTATAGCGAGGAGTTTTGGGCTATGTCACTCTGCCTTCTTGCCAGAGCTGGGTGACATCCTGAGCTGCATCCCCAGCCCTTTTTATTTTATTGTTTTGAGACAGGGTCTCACTAATTGCTGAGGCTGGCTTTGAACTTGCAATCCTCCTGTTTCAGCCTCCTAAGACACTGTGTTACAGGTGTGTACCATTGCACCTGGCTTTTGTAATTCTGTTTGATTCAAAGTCTGTTTTAGGACTGGGGATGTAGCTCAGTGGTAGAGCGCTCCCCTGGCATGTGGGTTTCATCTTCAGTACCCGAAGAAAGGAAGAAAGAAAGAAATCCTCTTTTGTCTATTACTATAGCTATCCCTGTTTGTTGGGTTACTATTTGCATGGTTCTACCTTCTTCACTTTCAGTCTGTTTGTGTGTTTGGCTCTAAAGTGAATCTCGTCTGGATGGCACATTGTTGGATTATGCACTCTTATCTATTCTGCCAATAACTGTCTTTTGATAGTAGAGTTTATTCTAAAATGCACTATTAGTCTCTTAAATTATGTAGAAAAAAGATGTGGAGTTGAAACAAAGTTACAATAACACCAGCTTTTAGGCTAATTGTTTTCTAAAGGTGTATAAGGCCCTTAAATCAGTAGAAAGCACAGTGGGGTTACAAATCTCTGTCACAAAACAGTAGCTTTTACAATTCCCTGAGGTATTTGCCTTTGTTGAAGCCTTTGTCTCTTCCCACAGTTTTGCGTTACTGGCTAGTGCCTTTTTATGTCACCTCAGGGGACTCTGATGAGCATACCTCGCAGGGCAGGTCTATTGGTAATGAACTTCCTCTGCTTACATCTATCTAGGAATGTCTCATTTTCTCCACTTTTCAAGGACAGTTTTGCTGGATATAGAATTCTTGGTTGACAGTTTTTATCATTATTATCATTATCGTTATTATTATTATTTCCTCCTCTTTTTACTTTGAGTATATCAGCTCTCTTCTGGCCTCCAAAGTTACAGATAAGAAATATGTTGATAACATTACTGAGGATCCCTTGTATGTGACAAGTTGCTTTTCTCTTGCTGCTTTCAGAATTCTTTGTCTTTGCCTTTCAAAAGTTAGACTGTAATGCATCTTAGTGCAGCTCTCTGAATTCATCTGACTTATTTGGTGTTGGTCAAATATTCTCTCCATCCCTTTCTTTGACCCTGGAACTCCCACAATGCATATATTGGTCTCTTACTTGGTGATGTCCCTACTGTCCATTAGATTCTTTTCAATTCTCTTCAAAAATTGTTTTTCTCATACTAGATAATTTCCATTTTCTATTTTCAAGTCCACTGATTTTCCTCCCCTTGACCTGCTCAAATCTGCCTTTGAATTCCCTCTAGCAAATTTTCATTTAAATGATTGTACTTTTTAATGTTGTTATTTATTTATTTTGTTTGTTTGTTTGTTTATTCTAATTAGGTTTGCACAACAGCAGAATGCATTTTGGTTCACTGTACACAAACGGAGCACAACTGTTCACTTCTCTGGTTAAATGATTGTATTTTTCAGCAGCAAAATTTATTTTTGGTTTCTTTTTAGGCTTTTCAATCCCTCTGTTGATATTTCCATTTTGTTCATACATCATTTTCTAGACTTTTTCTACATGTTCCTTTAGTTCTTTGAGCATCTTTAAGACAATTGTATCAAAGTCTGTGTGTGTGTGCTGGGGATGGAACTCAGGGCATCACATGCTAAGCAGGTGCTCTACCACTGGGCTGCACCCAAAATTCCTTAATTTTCAATTCCTGTACCATTATCATGATTTACAAGGCCATATAACTGTGAAAAGAAAAGCATAGAAAAGGAAAGGAAGCCAGGCACAGTGGCGCAGGCCTATCATCCCAGCACTTAGGGAGGCTGAAACAGGAGAATCACGAGTTCAAAGCCAGCCGCAGCAACAGCGAGGCGCTAAGCAACTCAGTGAGACCCTGTCTCTACATAAAACACAAAATAGGGCTGGAGATGTGGCTCAGTGGTCGAGTGCCCCTGAGTTCAATCCGTAATGCCAAAAAAAAAAAAAAGAAAAAGAAAGGAAGGAAGAAGAAAGAATAAGCTGCCCCAGATAATAGGCCTCAGGAATGTACTCCTGCTCGAGGCTGGGTTGCCTTTGTTAATAGCTGCACCTTTTGCAAATGATAACTGCCAGTCCTGAACAAGAAGCCTTCCTGCTTAAGTGCCGTGACTTTTCTGACCACGGATCACTGTTCCTCCTCTGGCAGATTTTTACAGCTCCTCTGCTGCATCTTGGATGACTGTCTCGAATAACCCTCCTCTCTCCTTAAAAACGTCTCCCTGTCTCCCTGCAAGAACTGCAGCCCACCTCTGCCAAATCCACCACCTCCAGAACCACCATCGGAGGGCCTGCCTGAACTTCCACCGCACCTGCCCCGCCACGGGTCCATAATTGGAAGGCCATGTCCACCATCATTTCCGAAAGTGTGACAGTTCCCACCTCCACCCCCAGTTGACACCATGCCAGTCTCTGTCATCACTGTCACCACCTCCTTCACCACCACTGACATCATGGCCTCGGTTCCCAAGTCCTGGTCTGTCACCACCAAGCCGCCTCCGCTGCTGTACCAGGACATCACCATTACCACCATCACCTCCACGTCCACCGTGTCCACCCACATCCCTACCTCTGCTGCCACCATCTCCCTGCCAGCAATTCCGCCACCTCCATGATCACTGCCACGTTTCCCCACGACGCACGAGGTTGCCAGATCCACTCTGGTCTTCTTGTGACTCGCGGACTGCGCCTCTTGCTGGGGAGGGCCTTCTTCACCGCACAGTTATGCCCATTCAGTGATTTCATTTCTGAGCGATGTTGTCGATTGCATCATAATCACCACAGTTACGAAGCAGACCTTCTCCTTTGGTCCACTCTGCCTGTATTCCGCAGCCTGTGCTTTCCATCTCGCTGCCTTTTCTTTCTTTTCTCTTTCCTTTCCTTTCTTCTTTTTCTTTTCCCTGTAGTACTGGGGATGGGACCCAGGTAGAGTGGAACAGACCCGTGTTCTACCACTGAGCCACATCCTTAGCTCTTTGTATTTTATTTTAAGATTTTTTTAAAAAATATTTTTTAGTTGTAGATGGATACAAATATCTTTATTTATTTATTTATATGTGGTGCTGAGGATCGAACCCAGTGCCTCACGCATGCAAGGCAAGCGCTCTACCACTGAGCTACAATCCCAGCCCTGTATTTTATTTTGAGACAAGGTCTCACTAAGTTGCTGAGGCTGATTTAGAACTTGCCATCCTCTTGCCTCAGCCTCCCAAGTTGCTGGGCTTACAGGTGCGCGCCACCACGCCCTGCTTAATTCTTGCCATACTTTTCAAAGAAGTCTCTCAAATCTAATTCTTCTGTGTCTTCTTTAACACCACCATCCAAGAGCTTTCTCTGCATTGGATGGGCACCAGGCTTGGCAGAATCCTCTCTAGAACCAGCTCTTTCTTTCTACTTGCGGCTCATCAACCTTGTGTGGTCGAGCACACGTTGCTGCCCCACCCTCTGCAACGCAAGAGCAGGTCTCAGGTCGCAGGACCGAAGCCCCGGGGTTGTTTGGTTTGGGGGTCTGTTATGGACATATGGTCTGAGGACACCGCATTTCCCAAAGTTCTCTTGAACTATCATTTGTAGTTTCAAAGCACAGACCACCAGTGAACTGCCTCTTTGATTGCTTGGGTTCCCTTTTTTGTGGCCTTGGAAACTTTGCCCGGGGACGCTCTACCTCTGAGGCACATCTCCAGCCCAACTTTTTATTTTATTTTGAGACATTCCTGCTGAGTTACCCAGGCGGGCCTTGATCTTGTGATCCTCTTGCCTCAGCCTCCCCATTCTCAGGAGTACAGGCGTGCGCACTGCACTGGGCATGCCCTGATTCCTTTGGCCAGAGCCTTTGTGCCCTGGGCAGCGGCAGTGATGGCCAGAGTAAGGCTGGGACACCTGCAAGGGGGCTTTCCCTGCTTCACATCTGTTTCAGTGAATTTGCATTCAGGTCTTTTCCAGGGGCAGTTTCTGTTGATTTATTTTTTTCCTTCGAATGGCCATAGTTTGCTGTTTCTTTAGATGCCTTGTGAATTTGTTGCTGTTGTTGAACACTGGAAAGTTGAATCCAATGATACTGTAACTAGAAATCAGGTTCTCCCTCCTTCCCAAAGCGTACTGGGTTTCCTTATTAATTTTGTTCATTTCTGTTTTTTGTTGTTACAGGCTGTCTCTGCACAAGGATCTGCCTGGGGTATCAACTCAAGGTTTTTACAGGTCTTTTTTAAGCCTTTCCCTGGGCATGCACGTCACTTTCTAATTGTCCCTGTATATGTGGTTGTTTTCGAATGTCCTAGTATTTAAGGTCTGGCTCCTCAAAGTGGAAAAAGAGAAAAATGAGAGGGAAAAAAAAAGAGCACCAGCCCTTTAAATCCCCCCTGAAGACACTCCAACTGGGGGGGGAGCTTGCCATGAGGGTTCAGGGGTGACCATGATGGCCACCTGTCTCTTTCTGATCACCCCTGGGATCAGAAGAAACACTTAGTGATCGGAGGGTGGATCCCCAACATTTGCAAGCTAGAGCCCCTTTTGCCCTGCAAGCTGTGGGCAGGTTGGTCCTGCAGCACGTGGGCAGTGCCCGCCGCTGGGCACAGTGGGGCTGAGTAGCTGCTGTGGCGCCGACAGCCACCCCGGACCCAACTCCGCACGCCCCCAGGCTGAGCCCCACGGCAACCTGCGAGCCTTCCAGAGACTCAGGAGTTGGAAAGTAGCCTTTCATCAGCTGAGATCTCCCAGTAACTGCAGGAGCCCCCGGGGGCAGGTGCCTTACCACAGCCTCCAGGCACAGCTTACCTTCTTTTTATTGTTTGAATTTTTATTCCATGGCACTTTATTGGAAAATAAAAGTTTAAAATAAAGTATAAGCTGCAAACTGACTTCCCCTCCAACACCATTTTTATTCTCATAGAGATCAGCAAAGCTTTAGCCATTTGGTGATGTTTTCCACTGTTCTCACGAGGGCTCTAATTCCAAAACCAGATCTCCTGCAAGCATCTATCTATCCATCCATCTATCTATTTGTTAAAAACAGCAGAATGCATTTCCGTTCATGATACACATATGGAGCACAATTTTTCGTTTCTCCAGTTGTACACAGAGTAGAGTCACACCATTCATGTCTTCAGACATGTACGTAGGGTAGTGATGGCCCTCTCATTCCACCATCTTTCTTCCCCCCATGCCCCTTCCCTCCCCTCCCTTCCCTATACCCTATCCAAAGTTCCTCCATTTCTCCCACGCTCCTCCTCCCACCCCCATTATGGATCAGCATCCACTTACCACCAGAGAGAACATTCAGCCTTTGGGTTTTGGGGATTGGCTTACTTTGCTTGGCATGATGTTCTCCAGCTCCATCCATTTACCTGCAAATGCCATCATTTTATTCTCTCTTATTGCTGAGTACTATTCCATTGTGTATATATACCACAGTTTCTTTATCCATTCATCTATCGAAGGGCATCTAGGTTGGTTCCACAGTTTAGCTATTGTGAATTGAGCTGCTATAAACATTGAAGTGGCTGCAGCACTGTAGTTTGCTGTTTTTAAGTCTTCTGGGTATAGACCAAGGAGTGGGATGGCTGGGTCAAATGGTGGTTCCATTCCAGGTTTCCTAAGGAATCTCCATACTGCTTTCCAGATTGGTCACACCAGTTTCCAGCCCTTCCAGCAGTGTGAGTGCCCCTCCCCCACGTCCTCGCCAACACTTATTGTTGGCTCCTGCAAGCAATCCTTATTTTGATAAAGTCCATTTGTCAATTTATTTTTTCTTTTAAGGATCATAATTTGGTATCATAGCTAAGATTATTTTTTTCCCTGGGGATGTGGCTTAGTGGTCGAGTACCCCTGAATTCAATCCTCGGTACCAAACAACAACAACAACAACATAAATTAAGCCTATGGACACCTAAACAAGTCCTGCTGAGACTCGTGTGTGTGTGTGGGGGGGTCAGCGAGCCGTGAGCTGGCCGGCACCATCACTGAGGTTTCGTTATAGGCTCCCGCTCCTATCCATACTTCTTCAGACTTAAGCAGAAGTAGTTAAAACTGTGGAAGCATGACAAATGGCACTGGTGTCTTTGCTGTTGTCCCTAGTGATCCCTGAAGGAGAGGAACCAACTGAAGGAGCCTAAGGAGGGCCCCTTCTGAAGAGCCAAAGGAGGCTACCTGGCCACTCTCCTCAGTTGAGAAGGAGCTGGGGGTCTGGGAGGCCCAGGCTGGGCTTCACAGGCAGAGGATTAGAAAGAAGAAGGTGGTGAGAGGAGAGACACTGAAACTGAGATCACATTCCCGATTCATCTGGGTCACAATCAGCGTGTACCTGTGAGGAAAACACGGAGGTAGGAGAAGGACCACAAGGGAGGCTTGGAAGGGGTAGTGTGGGGCTGGGAAAGTCTCCTCCCGCCCCCAGCGGAGTGGAAACCTCACAGAGCATGGTCAGCACTAGGCAGCAGGGAAGATTAGTCTTAGACTAAACATTGCTCTGGGCCTGCCCAACAAGCCAGGCCGGAGTCAAGCTATTTGCAAGGAATTTAACTGTGTCCCAGAACAAAGTTCAAGGATATTTATATGAACACCAGAATAGCACAGAACAAAGTAAAATTATTTTTTAAAATAGCATAAAGAGCCGAGCACGGTGGCACATGCCTGTAATCCCAGCACTTTGGGAGGCTGAGGCAGGAGGATCTCAAGTTCAAAGCCAGCCTCAGCAATGGCGAGGCACTAAGCAACTCAGTGAGACCCTGTCTCTACATAAAACACAAAATAGGGCTGGGGATGTGGCTCAGTGGTTGAGTGCTCCTGAGTTCAATCCCCAGTACCAAAAACAAGAAACAAAAAAACAAAAAACAACAGCGTAAAGAGTATATGGTAGCCCCTGCCCCTCCCCCCCCCCAAAAAAAACCCCAGTTGCCAGGCATGCAAAGAAACTATGAGCCCTAAAACACAGGAAATTAATCCAGTTGAAATTGAACCAGAAAAGACCTTGATGATAGAAGTAATACACAAAGACATTAAAATAGTTATAAGAAATGTATTCCAGCCTGTAATCCCAGTACTTAGGGAGGCTGAGACAGGAGAATCGCGAATTCAAAGCCAGCCTCAGCAACGGCGAGGCGCTAAGCAACTCAGTGAGACCCTGTCTCTACATAAAACACAAAATAGGGCTGGGGATGTGGCTCAGTGGTCGAGTGCCCCTGAGTTCAATCCCCAGTACCAAAAAAAAAAAAAAAAAGAAATGTATTCCATATGCTAAAAAAAGTGACAACTTAGGAGCTGGGGTTGTGGCTCAGTGGCAGAACACGTGCCTAGCATGTGTGAGGCACTGGGTTTGATTCTCAGCACCACATATAAATAAATGAATAAAATAAAGGTCCATCAACATCTAAAGAAAAACTTAAAAAGAAGTGAAGATTTAGAATGTTAGGTAGTGACATGGGAAATATTTTTAAAATACCCAAGCTGAACTTCAAGATAGTCAATCTGAGCTGGGCACAGTGGCACATGCCTGTAATCCCAGCACTTAGGGAGGTTGAGACAGGAGAATCACGAGTTCAAAGCCAGCCTCAGCAACGGCGAGGTGCTAAGCAACTCAGTGAGACCCTGTCTCTACATAAAACACAAAATAGGGCTGGGGATGAGGCTCAGTGGTTGAGTGCCCCTGAGTTCAATCCCTGGTGCCAAAAAAAAAAAAGTCAATCTGTAATATTTGAAATGAAACATGTATTAGAGAGGATTAGCCACAGACTAGACGAGGCAGGAGGGCGGCTCGGGAGCTGAGTGCGAGCAGAAGCCTGGGCAGAGAAATTCTGGGCCCAGAGAAGCTTCACATGTGGGTGTGAAGAGCGCAGAATGCCAACTACATGGAGAGGTGGGCGAGTTTTTCCTGTTATTTGCAGCTCTTTCTAAGGTAATTCTCTGTTTAAACCAAAGCAGCAACAAGACACTGGCGTCATTCTGGCACATCTGGAGGCCACCTCCTGTTCCACCAGCGTCAGCCTCACCCAGCTGCTCTGCCTGAGATGCCCTGAGAGCCCAGCCCAGACCCCAGGCAGCACCGTTTACCCTTGGCTAGACGAAAGAGACTCCAGGAACAGGAAACAAGACAAACTGCTCCCATAGGCGCAGCTGGGAAAGGAGCTGAAAGCAGGTGGTTACAGAGCAGCTGGGGCTGGTGACAAACCCTCCCTCTTTAAAGCTCAGGTGAGGCCCGCCTCTGGTATGCTCAAGCGATCCACCGTGGCAACTCGCAAGTTCAGGCATCACTGGCAGCAAACACCATCACCAGGATAGGCCCTGCACAGGCTCTGAACAGCACCTTGCCCATGTCTTAAACCAGCCTGGTGTGGACAATTGCCTGGCTTAGGGAGGCTGGCTGAAGGTCTGCCCAAGTGGCAAAGCTCCACTTGCTACCAAGAGGAGGAGGAGGAGGAGGTAGTTCCAGATCTCATGGAGGCTTCTGACCACAGGAGGAGGCGAGCTGGACACGGTGGTGCGCACCTATAATCCCAGCTACTGGGGACACTAGGGCAGGAGGATCGTGAGTTTGAGGCCAGCCTTGGCAATTTAGCAAGACCCTGTCTCAAAATAAAAAGTGCTCAAAATAAAAAATTTTTAAAAAGGTGGGGATGCTGCTCAGAGGTAGAGCACCCCTGGGTTCAATCCCCCATACTAGGGAAAAAAATTCAATGGTGTTTATTTAGATGACAAATTGTCTATATTGAAAACCCAATGGGAACTGTGGTACATATACACAATGGAATATTATTCAGCAATAAAAGAAAATAAAATTATGGCATTTGCAGGCAAATGGATGGAATTGGAGAACATTATGCTTAGTGAAGTAAGCCAATCCCAAAAAACCAAATGCCGAATGTTCTCTCTGATTAGTGGATGAGGATACATAAGGGGGATGGGAACGGGAAACACAGGAGAAATGCAGGAACTCTGGATGCGGCAGGGGGGAGGGGGGAGGAAGGAAAGGGGAATGGGTATAGTAATGATGGTTGACTGAGAGGGTCATTACTACCCCTGGTGCATGTATGGAGACACAAATGGTGTGACTATCTAGTTTGCAACCAGAGAAATGGAAAAACTGAGCTCTGTTTATGTACTATGATTTGAAACGCATTTAAATAAAATAATTAAATTTTAAAAAAGAGAGAGAGAGTGAGAAGACAAGGACAAACCAGGAGGAAATATTTGCAAAACACATCTAATAAAGAATTTATATCCAGGGCTGGGGCTGTAGCTCAGTGGTAGAGCGCTTGCCTAGCATGCGTGAGGCCCTGGGTTCGATCCTCAGCACCACATATAAATAATAAATGAATAAAATAAAGATCCATCAACAACTAAAAAAAATTTTAAAAAAAGAATTTATATCCATACTAAAAAAAAAGAAAAAAAAAAAGAAAACCCAATGGGATCTAGAGAGAAGCTATAAATAAGTGAATCTAATAAGTATGCAAGATACAGGATCAATATACAAAAATCACTTGTGTTTCTATATACTAGCAGCAAACAATGCTATGTTAAGTATAAAAGATGAAACACTTGGACTCTTCTTGCTCCACATGTTGGTAGGTCAAGGTGAAAGGCCAAGTGCCGTCTGGACATTTGTGGGGAGAGTGGAGACAGAGCCACCCCGGTGGCTAGGGTGTGGGGCCAGCTCACAGGCCAGATACTGGGTTTCCCAAAGCCAGATAATGTCTGATCCTTGGGCACTGGGAGCAGTGGAGAGCTCACTGCTTGCTGCACAGTCCAGGGACTGTGGCAGAAGCAATCTCGGAGCCAGGTCTAGGTGCGCAGGAGTATGAACTGAGAAAAATAACCCTTGGCTACCTGGATCTTCGGTCTTGGGATCCAGAACCACATCAATCTGGGCATCAAGTATGAGCCAAGCCTCCATGTCCACAGTTTGACCTCTGTGTGGTGCTGGGCAGGCAGTGTCCAGCGTCTCAGAAGGAAGTGGGGTTCAGGCTGCACTGGGGCCAAGCACCCTGTGGAGCCTCTCGCTGGTTCCAGCAGAAGAATGGGGGCCTTCTCCAGCCTGGAGATAGATTCCATCTCTGTCAGAAGACCCGTGAAAGGTTTTCAGTGAAGTATTGAAAAAGAAAGAAAGGAAGGAAGGAAGAAAAACTAAAATGAAAAGAAAGAAAGAAAGAAAGAAAGAAAGAAAGAAAGAAAGAAAGAAAGAAAGAAAGAAAGAAAGAAAGAAAGAAAGGGGCTGGGATTGTGGCACAGTGGTAGCGTGCTCGCCTAGCATGCATAAGGTGCTGGGTTCGATCCTCAGCACCACATAAAAATAAAATAAAGATATTCTGTCACCTACAACTAAAAAATAAACATTAAAAAAAAAAAGAAAGGAAGGAAAGAAGGAAAGAAGGAAGGAAGGAAGGGAACCACCTAGGGAAACAATGAGAATAGACGCAAAAGGATTATAAAAACTATAAAATATTGCTAGAAGAAATGAAAGAACATCCGAGGGACAGGTCTTGTCTGTGTTTTCATATTGCTGAGATCTCAGTTTCCCCACATTCATTTATAGATTTAACATAATTTCAGCCAACATCACACTAGACTATTGTGTAAGAACTTGACAAGCTGATTCTAAAATTCTCATGGAAATTCAAAGACCTAGCACAGCCATACAATGGTCACCTTTCAAGCTAGAAAAAGAGGGTGGGGGGAGAGAGAGAGAGAGACACCATGGCATCTCCCAAGACCCAGCACCAGAGAGTTCCCACACTCCGGCCAGGGCTTCCATACCTGCCAGGGTGCACTGCCCCCATCAAAAGCCCTTTTGAAGTGTCATGTGAGTCACATTGGAACTTGAGGCAAAAATATTAATATTTGAGCTGAGCCTGGAGTCCTTCCCTAAGAACAGAACATCTATTACCTTCAGAATGTCCAGCTCCCCGCTTGGCCTGTGGCGAGCCCACCCCACCCACTGCAGGGCCCAGGGCAGGAGCATAAATAACAAGAAACATAAACAACAAGTGGCTGGATACTTAACATCCCTTCCACTGCTCTCTTTCCTTCCCATCCTGAACAGTTTAGCCCCCAAACCATGAAGCGTTAATCAGTAAAACTGCAGGGCGCGATGGCCCATGCCTGGAATCCCAGCCACTCAGGAGGCTGAAGCAGGAGGATTGCAAGTTGGAGGCCAGTCTGCCCAATTGAATGAGCCTATGTATCAAAATAAAATAAGAACTGGGTTGCCACTGAGTGGTAGGGTGCTTGCCTAGCATGTGTGAAGCTCTGCGTTCAATCTTTGGCACTGCCAAAAGATTTTTTTTAATTAAAAAAAATCAGTAAAACTGATAGTTTGATACTTTTCTCATTATGTATTCTTTGCATTCATTGGTTTTTTTTTTAATATTTATTTATTTTTGTAGTTGTAGGTGGACAGAATATCTTTATTTTATTTTTATGTGGTGCTGAGGATCGAACCCAGTGCCTAACACGTGCTAGGCGAGCACGCTACCACTGCGCCATAATCCCAGCCCCGCATTCATTGGTTTTTAAAACTGTTTCATTAAAATGTTTTTTATCTGAACTACTGGGCTCGGGGCACCCTCTTAAATTCTGCACCATGGTGAGTAACTGCCTCACCTCACCCTGGTCCTGGCCCGGCCTCCCTCCTCCAGCTCCGGGGACTCACAGCTCCTCCTCCACCCACATGAACACACAGTATGTTCTGCCCAGCTAATGGTTTTGGAACTAAACTGTTCAGAAAGGGAGGGGAAGGAAAGGAGAAGTGGGGAAGGGAGTCTAAGTATCCAGCCACGTGCACCCGTTTATGCTCCTGCCCTGGGCCCTGCAGTCGCTGGGCGGGCTTGCCACAGGCCAAGGGAGTAGCTGGACATTCTTAAGCTAACAGATGTTCTGTTCTTCCAGAAGGACTCCAGACTAGCTCAAACATTAATATTTATCTTTTCTCTAAAGATGCTTACAATTCTTTAGTTATTTAGTATTTGAACATATTTCCCTTATAAAAAGTTAAAATTTTACCTTCCTTTTTCCATCGCCTTCAATCAATCCCTGTACCTTTTCTCCTATTGCATCTTTTTCCAGAACTTTCCCCATTATTTCATGTGTATATTTGTTTATTTAGAAGTAACATAATACATAAGTAGTGGGCTGGGATTGTAGCTCAGCGGTAGAGCGCTTGCCTCGCATGCGTGAGGCCCTGGGTTCGATCCTCAGCACCACATACAAAGCAGTAAAATAAAGACATTGTGTCCATCAACAACTAAAAAAATATTTAAAAAAAAAATACATAAGTAGTATGTTAGACAGAGTCTAAGGTGTCTCCTGTGACTCCTGCTTCCTGGGATTCATGACCTTGTGTGGGACAGACTTGTGACTTGCTTTTAACCAATAGAATGCAGCTGAGGTGACAAGATATACATGATTAAAGTTATGTTTACTTTATATAAGATTATGATATTGTGTAATATGGCAGAGTAGAGAGCTCGAGGAATTGGTCCCTCCACTGGAGCAACCCCGGAGCTGCAAAGAGCAGTTGGAATTGACCATTTTGCAACTCTGGAACCTGTTGGCATGTGTACCAATCAGTGCATGTTCGTTCAATGAAAAGAGAAGCTGCTGCTCTTTGGTAAAAGAGAGATGTGCATAGGCCAGGTACCATTCCCCACTCTTCAGACCTGCCACAGATATTGGGACAGTGGCTCATGTTCCAGGAGTGGCTGGCAGGTGTCAGAGTGGGCAAGAGACTTCATTATCCAAAAATTGAGGGTTACACATTTTCGTTGGTTGGGCAATGCTCTGAGGGTCTGGTCCAGATGTTTACCTTGGTATCAGTCTTCTGCGTCATAATCAGCAGCTTCTCCCAGCAGGATCTATTGGGATATATTAAGAGATAACATTTTATTTATTTATGTAATTTGGAGCCAGACTTTTAAACAAATCTTTGGGTAGGCCACTGGCTGGTCACAGAAATAATAGTACCGAAATTCCAATAACCATGCACAATAAGGAATACACACTTTGCAGGCGTATTTTGGAACACTCACAAAAGGACTGCTCTAGTGTTTGACAAACAAATCCAGCAATCCCTGAGGAGTGGGAGAATGAGATTATAGAGTTACCACATTGTAGTATCTAGATTATCCAGTTCTCAACAAAAATAACAAAACAGACAAATACAGAGGAAAGTATGACCTATTTGCAAAATAAATTTTAAAAATTCAACAGAAAGCACACCTGAGGAAGTTCAGATGTTGGAATAAAGAGTGTTAAACATTTCCAATATGCTCAATGAGTTCAAAGGAACTATGGGCTAAGAACTAAAGGAAATCAGGGAAACAACCTTTGAAGCAATGTTTCTAGGGATAGAAATCATAAAAAGGAAACAAATTCTAGAGTTAAAAATTACAGTAACTTAAATAAAAAATTCACTAGCAGAGTCTAACAGCAGATGTTAGAAAGGATCAGCAAATTAAAACTAAGACAAAATTATTTAGTTTCAGGAGTAGAAATAAAAAAGAATGAAAAAGAGTAAGTAGAGCCCAAGGGACACAGGCCACCGCCAGGCACGCCCACACAGGCGTTGCAGCAGGGTTTGAGGGAGAAGGGAAATAGAAGCAGAAAAAAAATTTTTTTTTTTTTTTTTTGGTACTGGAGATTGAACTCAGGGGCACTCGACTGCTGAGCCACATCTCCAGCCCTATTTTGTGTTTTATGTAGAGACAGGATCTCACTGAGTTGCTTAGCGCCTCGCCATTGCTGAGGCTGGCTTTGAACTCGCGATTCTCCTGTCTCAGCCTCCCTAAGTGCTGGGATTACAGGCTTGAGCCACCGCGCCCGGCTGAAAAAATTTTTTTTGATGAAATAAGAACCAGTCTAAATGAGAACCAGCTAAAATTCCCCAAATTTGATAAAAACACGAATTTACATATCCACAAAGCTCAATAAACCCCAATCAGGGGCTGGGATTGTAGCTCAGTGGTAGAGCGCTTGCCTCACATGCGTGAGGCCCTGGGTTCGATCCTCAGCACCACATACAAAGCAATAAAATAAAGACATTGTGTCCATCTACAACTAAAAAACAAAATATTAAAAAAAAAAAAAAAAAAACCAATCAGCACAAACTGAGTGGATACACAGGAGCATTTGAAAAATTGTTGAAACCCAGAAAGAATTTAAATTTTTTTTTTTTTTTAGTTTTAGATGGACACAACAGCTTTATTTATTTTCATGTGGTACTGAGGATCAAATCCAGGGCCTCACACATGTCAGGCAAGCACTCTACCACTGAGCTACAGCCCCAGCCCCAAAGAATCTTGAAAGCAGCAAAACAGTTGACTCATCATATATATTGGATCCTCCATAAGATTAAGAGTCGATTTCTCAGGCCAGGTGTGGTGGCACACGCCTGTAATCCCAGTGGCTCTGGAGGCTGAAACAGGAGGATCTCAAGTTCAAAGCCAGCCTCAGCAATGGCAAGGCGCTAAGCAACTCAGTGAGACCCTGTCTCTACATAAAACACAAAATAGGGCTGGAGATGTGGCTCAGTGGTCAAGTGCCCCTGAGTTCAATCCCTGATACCAAAAAAAAAAAAAAAAAAAAAGACTCGATTTCTCCTCAGAAAACAAGGAGTCCAGAAGGAAGTCAGGTGACCTATTTAAAGTCCTGAACGGAATAACAAAAGAAAAAGAAGAAGAAGAAAGGAAAAAAGAAAAAAAGAAGAATGAAAAAAAACCCCTATCAACCCAGGAATTTTATATCCAGCCAAACTATCCTAAAGAATGAAGAAGGAAT
>PVHX01008695.1:0-81440 GCA_004024805.1 Geosciurus inauris
ATGTGTCAAAATAATCTACTCATGTTTCATTCTTTTCATATTTTTGTATATTGAAAGTAGTGCATGCATGTTTCCCAAAAAAGGGAAATATAAGAAGCAATGTTCTACATGAAGAAAATAGATTTTCTACTTTTAGTTGAATTAAATTACAATACATAATGATGTTAATTACTCCTGAGCAAAATACAACAAAATGTTACAATTTTATTCCAAACATGGAAAGTTTGAGGTATTTAAATATAAGGGCTAAAAATAAACCATAGATTTTAATATTATTTTTAATATTTATAAGTGTTTTAGTTATAATCCAAATATATAAAACAGAATAAACCAGAAAAATGCTCATTTATTACTACTGTCATATTACTCTAAATAGCAAATAGGCTACTCTCAGAGCTTTAGAAATATAGTATTAAGTAGTTAAATTAAGTAAATAAAGTTATTCTTAATATGGTACAACTGACATTCAACTCACTCTTGGATTTCCGTGCCGTTAGGCACCTCTGTTGACATTTGTAGAGTTTAAATTCAAAACAGAACAAGCTTCCTCCTGGTCCCTATCTCTAGCAACTTCTTCAGCAGAGGTGGGAACTGAGACTCTAAGCAAGTGACCTTTGTGAATAATGAAAATACAACAACTATCTTCAGATCTTTTGTCTAGCACTTAAGCTGTAACACAACAAGTAGTCAATAAATGCTTGAAGCCTAGGTTGTAAAATGGTATCTTCTGTTTTTTTCTTTGGGTCATGATTCCAGAACAAGGAGGAACACCTAGATCTTCCACACACTATGCCCGCCACTAGCCCAAGACCTAAACACTCAAGAACCAGAAGACCACATTCACTCTTTTTTTTTTTTTTTTTTTTAATATTTTTAAGTTGTTGATGGATCTTTTTATTTTATTCATTTATTATTTATATGTGGTGCTGAGGATCGAACCCAGTGCCTCACGCATGCTAGGCAAGCGCTCTACCACTGAGCTACAATCCCAGCCCCCCACATTCACTCTTAAAATAAATGCTAAGGGTGCCCTTCTCCCATAACTAAGTAGATACACAAGCCCAGGCCCTGATTTCATTCTATCTTGTTTTGTATTTTTTTTCCAATAACAACTTTTATTAATCTATAATTCACATAACACAACATTCAGCCCTTAAAAGTAGAGACATGAACGATTTTGAGAGGATTCAAGAGAAGTGCATAACTAAGATCGAGTTTCAGAACGTTTTCCTCACCGTATAAAGAAACTTTATACTCTGACAGTTATTCCCTATTCCCTCATCCCTCAAGAGTCTGGCAACCACTAATACACTTTGTTTATATAGATTTCATTATTTTGAACTTTTAACATAAGTAATCATACTATGATAAGTGGCCTGGCCTGCATAACTGCTTTGTTTCCTTTATCACTTTTCAGGGCTCATCTGCATTGCATTATGTGTCAGTACGACATTATTGTCAAATAAACTTCCATTGTACAGGTATATCACATTTGTTTACTCATTCATAAATTGATGCATAATAAAGTTGAGTCTACTTTTAGGATACTTGAATAATGCTACTACGGACATTCTAATACGGGTTTTTGTGTGGGTGTAGGCTTTCATTTCTCTTGGACATATACCTAGGAATGAAATTACTGGTTCACATAGTAACACTATACTTAATGCTTTGAGAAAGTACCAACATATTCTCCAGAACAACTGCATCATTTTATAATCCCACTATTGACACAAGAAAGTTCTAGTATCTCTACTTCCTTAAAATTCTTATTACTTTTTTTTTTTTTTTTTGGTACTGGGGATTGGACTCAGGGGTACCTGACCACTAAGCCACATCCCCAGCCCTCTTCTGTGTTTTATGTAGAGACAGGGTCTCATTGAGTTGCTTAGTGCCTCGCCATTGCTGAGGCTGGCTTTGAACTCATGATTCTCCTGTCTCAGCCTGCCAAAGTGCTAGGATGTGCCACCATGCCCAGCTTGTTATTGTCTTTATTTTAGCTATGATAATGGATGTACAGAGGTATCTTGTGATTCACATTTCCTTAATGACCAATACTGTTTTCAAGTGCCTAGTGGACATTCATATATTTTTAAAGAAATATCAATTCAAATATTTTGCTTATTTATTAACTGAGTTACTTTTCTTTGTGTTGAGTTGTAAGAGTTCTTTTTATAGTCCAGATTTAAGTCTCTTATCAGATATCTGAAGTGTAAAGATTTTCTCCTGTTCTGCAATTGTTGATTCACTTTCTTGATAACATCCTTTGAAGCACAAGTTTTAAATTGTGCCTGAGTCTAAGTTATCATTCTTCCTTTGGTTTCTTGTGTTTTGGTATCACATTAAAAAACCACTGCCTAACTCAAGATTTTGAAAATTTATTCCTATGGTTTCTTCTTGCAGTTTTATAGTTTTTACTCTTACAGTTAGACCTATGATTCATTCTGAGCTAATTTGTGTCTTTCATAATGTCCATATGAAGTAGGATCCAACTTGACTCCGTTGTGTAGGGATATCTAATTGATCCAGCACTATTTATTGAAAAGACCATCTTTTCACCATTTAATTATCTTAGCACCCATGTTGAACACCCAGTGTCTACTTAAAAGTAAACACACATTTGCTGGATATTCTATTTTGTTCTATTTTAGATTTCTTCAAGATTATAGATCATTTTTGTAATGATCTAGACAGCCCAAATTTTGTTTAAAGTGTCAGCAATCTCCCATTAATTTTCATTTCAAACATAATGCTTTTCAAGGTATGGTCTGTATTTACTAGGTATTTTGCTAAGCAAATCATGTTGACTCTTCACAATAATACTGTGAAGGTGTTTCTAAAACATGTATGCTCATTTTGTTACCATTCTACTTGTGGTTGTTCACTCATTGATAAAGGATTGGTGATCAATGGTGACTAATTGTGCAAAGTCAGATGCTTTTAAGCTCTTTTGTTAACAGAGATAAAACAACCAGCAGAGTGGACAGCTATTGCCTTGGAGTTGCCTGACGGGCATTTGCTTTGCTCAGTGTGCAGTTTCATTCTGGGGAATGACTTTCCCTCCCTGTGTGCTATCTTGGTGGAGCTGTAAATCAATATGCTCTACCCTCCCACTATGGGCCCTCTGGGGTTCCCGAAGGTCCCATCCTGGGTTCTTTCCCTCTTGCCATCCAAATAATATTAGGTATGGGAGCAAACTGAAATATTGTTTCTCAGAAATTCCAGCAGGGTGACACAAGTGCAGAATAAACGATTCGACTTCATTCAGTCCAATAAAGCTGCCAGGGAAAGGTGAATAAAATTTTCCTACTCCCAAGAGCAACAAGGATATGACTGGTTCCTATTTGAAGCCTGGTTTATAATGCTCCTTTTAATCCCAGTAACCACAACATAGGCTTAAAATAAATCCACGTATATGCTTAAGCTAACCATAGTAAAGAAAAAAAGTTGTACAGTCAATTCCATTGACGTCACAAAATATTTTTGTTTTGTTTTCTGGTAATTTGACATGGGTGAAAATTGATATGCTTTTTCAAAGACTATCACTGAGTCAATAAAAATTACAAAATTCTTTGATTAAATGTATTTCTCTTAGCAGGTGGGCTTTAACATCTTCAGTGTCTTCACAGCATGCTTCCTTGTCAGGAAATACTATCCCACTAACTCACACAAAGCTCTGGACCTGTATAGATTCCTTAGATACTTTTCACTGAAGTTAGCCAAACGACTTTCCAAGCACTTTCCAAAAAGAATGTTAATTAGAAGATAGAAAAAACAACTGAGTTTTGACATTTAAACAAAAATGAACAATGAGTTACCAGAATTTTTTTTTTTTTTTCACCAACATACAAGATGGAGGCTGAGTATGTAGAAATGACCTGATGAGATGACCAGCTGCTGGACAGTTAAGTGTCCAGGGCACTGACCATGTAAAGTGCTATTCTTAGGGCCACATTTCCCACTTGGGTAAACGATATTGCCATATAGGAAGCCATGTTGTGTGGCCATCAGTTAATGAAGTCCTAGAGGCAGGTATCACCCTTTGGAAAATGTAACTGCTTTCTAAGCAAACTGTACTAGTCTATTAGGGATGCTGTAACAAAATATCATAGTCTGGGTGACTTAAACAATACAGCTTATTTTCTCCCAGCTAGGGAGCCTGAAAGTTTATGATCAGGGTATCATCTGGGTGGTTTATGATGAGGCTTCTCTCCCTGGCCTATAGAGAGCTACTTTTTTGCTGTGTCCTCACTTCATCCTTCATCTGTATGCACACAGAGATCCATCTCTAGTATCTCCTCCTCTTGAAAGTTTGCCAGTCCTGTAGGATTAGGGCCTACTCTGATGAACTCAGCCTTAATTATCTCCCTAAAAGCACTATCTCCAAATACAGTCACATTGGGGGGTTATGACATCAACACATGAATCTAGGGTTGAGGCAGTCCAGAACACATAGTGTTATGAGACTTTCAAAATAGTCTGTGGTCACTTGGTTTTGTCTCTCTTTTCCAAAAACTTACATATGCTATATTCATCAGATATTTCCTAATTTACCTTATTTTCTTTATATTTTAAGAGCCCACAAATATGACCACACATAAATGAGCATGCCACCCCAGGCATTCCCAATACCAACAATGACATATCATCATTTCTCATTAGTAATAACTAAGTGTACCTGTTTAGGTAGAGTTAACAAAACACACGTTATTTTAGGAATACATACTTCATTTTATCATATTTGTTTCTATTTCTTATATTTTTTTCTAGTATTCTTCAGAAGATTTAACATTATTCAATTCAATCATAATACGAGCTTTCATTAAATATCCTGAATTCATTTAGAGCCTAAATGTGTCAAAGGTAAATGATGAGATAAGCAAGATACATACTGTGATTGGAAAATACAATTACAAATTCTTTGACCCTCTTCCCATCAAAAAGTAGTCTATATTCCCTTGCTTTGTCCAAGAGGGGTGAGGATCCAAGCTCAGGTCTTTTTGTAAGGACATTCTGGTCTCTGTGTGAGCAAGGAGTTTGTGGCCATGCATGTGAGGTCTTTCAATTTAGCACCAAATCTCAGAATTTAGGGCCTGATTCAAGAGAACCAAATTTGGGAGGAAATAACTGCAAAGGTTCTCCAAGATGTCTAAGTCTGAATCACAGAAACCTATGGCAATGCTGTTTCATGAAAAGAAGAAATTAAGGGTATGGATTGTTAAGGTTATTAGAAAGTCCTGAGGTGGGCCAATGCTACCACAAGGATTTCTATGGTGAAAAAAAAAGGAGACAGTAAAGACAGATTAGAAAATGCTATGCTGCTGGGTATGAAAATGGAAGAAGAGGCCATGAGCTCAAGAATGCAGGGAGAAAAGTTGGGGAAGACAAGGGAATAGATCCTGTCCTAGAATATCCAAAAGGAACACAGCCTTGGCGGCATCTTGATATTAGCTCCATGAAACTCATTTGAAGTTTTGGCCTTCAAAACTATAACATACTAGATTTGTGTTGCTTTGAGCCTTTAAGTTTGTGGTAACTCATCATGTCAGTGACAAGAAACTGCTTTGACCAGCAGTGTGGTGGAAATGAGGTGATACAACTGGGTCATTAAAGACAAAACAGCTACCCCTTACTCCTGACTTACTCCTGCTCAGGACAAGTAAGAGGTCACATGAAGACACTCTGTTGACAGCCTCAGCTTAGCTATGTCTTCCAGTCATCCAAGCCTACGCACAAGACACCAAAATCAAGAATCCTTCAGATGATTCCACTTCCTATCCTTTTAAGCAAGCCCTGTGTCCTTCTAGTCACTCTAGACAATGCCTCAGACAGCACATAGCAGAGAAATGCCATCCTTACACTTTAAAAATGATGGTTGCTTTAGACCACTGTTTTGAGATGGTTTTTCAGTTACTGGAATAGGCTTTAGTTCTTAGAGGCACAGTTCTGTCATAACAGACCTAAAATATGTGGCAATAAATAACCAAAATAACACATGTGGTTTCATCCCTTATGGATTTTGATTGGCGGTACAGATAAGTAAATAAGAAATAGCAGTAAAGACTAAAGAGTGCCACAAAGTGAGTGAAACACTGCAGTTTGTCATACAAGCACCTAATATCATCTGTCGTGGTCAGGGAAGAGTTCTACTGCTTAGGGACATCTCTACTGAGTACCACTGGAAGGCGTGAGAAGGTTCTAAACCAAAGTGGGCCATGTGTGATGGTGGGGGCACAGCACAATCATGTAATATTTGAGAATATAAATTAAGCTTCTGTGTGCCTAGAGCTTAGCAGGTAAGGGAAGAAAAGGTGTATCCGAAGTTGAAGGGACAGGAGGCCAGGCCTTGAGACTCTTAGCACAATATGCCAGGTGGTTTCTTTCTTATCCTATGGGGAAAACTACTGATGTTAAAGCAGGGAGATGGCATGATGGTACTTTAAGTTTAGAACCATCCCTTTGACTAAACTAGGAAGAATGGGTTAGATCGTAGTGACAGAGAGAATGCAAATATTCTATTAACAACTTTTGGCAGACTATCAGTTGGGTAGGTAGGGTCTATAAAGATAAAGAGGATAGAACAGATTCTAGAATGAGTTAAACAGGAAGAAAGGTAGGAATATAGAATGAAGCCAGTGGAGTAGAGGAAGAGTACCAGAGAGAGGGAGGTAAGGAAGGAAAGAGGAGGTTCAGGGGAAGTGAACTGACCAAATTATGCTGTGTTCATGTACACATATGTACCAGTAAATCTCACTATTATAATGCACCAATGATTTTTGTAAATGAAGCCAAATTTTCCCACTTGGGCAAGTGATTGAATAGTGGTACCTGACCTTGACAAAGGAAACCAAAAAGGAGAACAGCTGGTGGTATAACATGGTAAATCATTATGAAATGTTTGGATCTTCATAGAAAGTAAAAAAAAGATTTCATTATAAACATGAGAAATTGGCAGATTTCTCAGATATGAGAACATTTTTTCAGGAATGTTTTCAAAAATAGATGTTGAAAGAAAAAAAATAATAAGAATCAAATGAGTTTGTATATTAAAGATTAAAGCACTAGGAAATTCACTATGTGGGAACCGGATCAAGCTGAAAAAAAAAATCAATGGTTGCTATTTCTAGCTTTAATATTTAATATATAAATATTCCCATAAGAAGGAAGAAATTATCCTTTAAAAGGCTGCCTGCTCAAAAAGAAAAGTTATTCAGACTTAGTTCTCTAGTTTTTCAGGAAAGAGGAAATCAATAAGAATCTTCAATCTTTTGAGATTGAAATTATTTAACAAGCTATCAAATAGCCAGTCTGCCAAATTATCTCTCATATTACAGAACATCACCCCTATACTAAGAGACCAGATTAGCTATACTCAACTAAAAATAAATACTTCCTTCATTACCACAATTTTCCTCTTAAGTGGGTAACATAACACAATACTCATTCTGATTGACAGAACATTTTCAGATCTAATTATAATTTCCACCAGTTTCAGAACATGTTGTGTTTTCAATATAAATCCCAACACAATTGGATGATTCACACACATCAGTACAATTCTAGGGCAGCAGTAATATCAAATTCTCTGTTGTTGCACAGGCAAACAGTAAATTGGTAGGATCAATTCGTTTATTTTTGTCACAGAATAATGTTAATGAGGCCAAGGTCAAGGGCTTAATCCCTTTTTAGGGAATTTAGAATAGCTTTCACTAAATTAGCCTCCTAACACAGGCCAATATGTTCACAAATGTATTTGACTGATTACAAGGGTACTCTTGAATTAAGGCTGCATTTTAAGTTCAATGACATTTCTAAAATCAAAAATTAATGTTCATACCTGAATGACTTTGTGTCAGCAGCTCTCTTGTTGGCCCTTGCATTGTTCAATAAGCATCACACAACGGCATCTTCCACAGCCTTACTGTGGAAACATTTATTATCTGTTTTTTGTTCAACTTCATTATCCCCTAAGTCAGTTGATCTGTGATTTTGTCATTAGCCTTTGCATAGAACCCCATCTTAATCCTTACACCTGCCAATCAGGACTATTTCTGAAGCTGTACCACTCTATTACCTTATTTAAGCACAACTCAGACCTTCCCTCTTACCACATGGACTTCAGCCACCATTATTCCACATTACATATACTCCAGCCTGGCACTTATGCCACTCTATCCTCCCTCAAGTCTTTGTCAAATTCCCCCATCAGCTCCTCAAGCAAAGCCTATCCAAGAATGCTCTAAACTTTAGGGCTGCAGTGTCAATGGCCCATTTAATATTGCTACCTGAATATCTTCCCAGGCACCTGAAACTCAAAGCTACCTTGAGACCTATTCCTCATCTTCCCACCCATCTTGACACACGACTCTTCCTTACTATGGTTGCTTACACCAGAAACATGGGAGGTATCCTCAGCTCTCTCCTTCCCCTTATTCCACATCCAACACTGTAATGTTCATTTTACTTCCAAAGCAAACAGTGAAAGCATTATAACTATTTTCCAGTTGCCTAACTGCTAAAATAACTGGTACGTTCCATTTCCTCTACTAAAACAAAATTGACTCATGACCATGGCACATTGTATGTTTACAGTTAATATGACATTAATTTCTAGTGTTAGCCTATATTTTCACTGCCTCTATTCAAACAATATCCTTACCATAAATTAGTTTTGTTTCTATAATTGCATAGACTAGCTGTACATGTTAATGAAATGATATATTTCAATGAAATATTATATAAACTGGTAAAACTTGAATTTTAACAAGCTTGGTTCTATAAAAACTAGGTAGAATTTTTAGAAAAACCCCAAGGAAAATTGCTAAATGAATTGTTTTGAAATCACATTTGGACAAAATTAAGGGAAAAAGTGACAAAAAATAGTTTCCTGTTCTCATTCTCATCCATCTCATAAAAACATTCACACATGTCTTTAAATTCTTGCTTCATTTTAGGGGAATCAAAACTGGAAATCAGAGGATGCAACTATGGGTATGTTGGGCATGGCTCATATGTATCCAAACAAAACCGTTTTGGAAGTTTTATTCACAGATTCACATTCAACAAATGGCCCCAAGGCTGCATCAAAGAGGGGCAATAAATGTTTATAAAATTTACATTGTAATAAAATATTGAAGATGAAATATATATCATTTAGGATCTCTGCACTTTAATCAACTTTTTAAATTAACCAACCAACTAGTGCAAATTCCACTATTTAATATGTGTGTGTGTTTGTATGTGTGTGTCTAACATACAGAGAGCAACCCAGTAAAAACATATCAACTACCCTAACCCCACTTTTTTCATTTGTTTTGTTTTGGTACAGGGGATTGAACCCAGGGTACTTTACCATTGAGCTGAATCCACAGCCTTTTTTATATTTTTTTTGAGACAGGGTTTTTGGCTTAATTTGCTGAGGCTGGCCTCAAACTTGTGAACCTCGTTCCTTAGCCTCCCAAATTGCTGGAATTATAGGTATGTGCCACCATGCCAGGCTCAACTAGCCCATTTCTACAGATGGTTAGACTGAGGGTTTGGCCTGTATAACTTAACCTTTTCCACTTCTGTCCCTAGGCACCTTTACTAATCTTGGCCATAATAATGCAATAGCCTCATAGCCTGTCTCTGTACTTCTACTCCGACTCCTTTAAATTCCATTAATCAATAAAAAGCAGAGAAAATGGTTTAAATTCAACTACAATTATGCCATTCCCCTACTTAACAACTTTTTAATGACTTTACATTTTAAAAAATATTCAAAATCCTTCCAATGGCCTCCAAAGTCCTTCACAGTCCAAAACTCACATCTCCATCTTGATCTCACAATATACTCTTTCTTTCTCTCCCCATTTTGTTTACCTTGATTCCTAATGTACCAAACTGCCACCTCTGTGAATGTCCCAAAGCTGCTTACCCTGTTAGGGATATTCTATAGCTTCTCTTCATTTTTCAGATCTTAACCTGAACATCAATTCCTCTCTGAATTCCTATCGAAATTGCCTCATTTTATTAAAAATCACTCATTGCACCCAGTACTTTTATTTCACTAGACTTATCACAATTGATAAATACATTTATTTGTGTAACTATTTTACTCCTATCTTTCCAAAGAACAAGGGCCATGTCTATTTTGCTCACCTCCCTAGCACCTTTCACAGTGCCTTTGACCTTGTAGGTAAAGCCACAAATGCCCACAGAATGAATTAACCTATCAATGTCTATATCTGCAGGAAAGAACAGTCAGGGCCAGAGTTTTCAAGTAATCACCTAGCCTATAAAATTTCCACTTCCAAAGGGTTGGCGGTCATTCCTCAGTGATGGGGACTCCTCTGTGAACTGCGTTGTATTCTGGTCCTATTCCAATCACTGTTATATGTAAGATGCCTAATTTATGAACTCAGAACTCTGTTCCCACTTTTTAAGGATTTGGCAAACCTACCCAATAATATCTATAATGTTAGCATTTCTACCCAAGGTCCTCATTCAGGAGTATATTCAAAAGATTAAATATATTTAATCTTCGTATATTAGAACGGTGAAACAGTTAATAGTGTAACAGTTCCTAAAACCACCATCCCATCCCTGAACATGAATACCACCCTCACCTCATGAACGGCTCTTGAGGAGAAAACATCAAGTCCTCATGTAAGCTCAACCCCAGTGTTATTTTAGAAACAGTTCTGGCAAGCACAGCTTGCAGTCAAAATCAGTAAATAAAGATTGGCTTTCTAGAAGGAGGCATGCTGCCAATAGTGAGAAGTAACAGTAGACATGAGAATTTTTTTAAAAAGACAGCTGTCTGGATCCATTTAGTATGCAGCCAAGTAGGGCTACATATTTTAATAGATCCCAAGGACAGTGTTAAGTGCCTCATTGGACAATATAGTACATAAAAGTTGCTGGTGATGTCCCTGTGTATTTATATTATTTTCACTATGCACTTCTTTAGAAAGGATAAGAGTAAAACGTTAGAGAGGAAAATTCATTTTAAAATGTATACTTAGCTGGAATACATAATTTCCATGTCAAGAAATCAAGGTATTGCCATATCTCAGAGTTTTGGACCATATGCTTTACTAAAATAAAATTTTAAAATTAACTCTATAAAGTTTGGAATATAAAGCTCATTTTCCTCATTTTCCCCTAAATAATAGGCACAAATATCATAGTAAAAGATTCATTATTCTACTTCACTGATTTTTAATTGCGAAGTGTCCCTCAACTGAAAGCCTGATTGGATTACTAAGGAGCATAAGAAAATATTATAGCATGCAAGTTTAACAGGACTTCCTTAATAGTAAAGCACTTTAATTTGACAGCTCTCCAAAAGGCAAATAAGTTGGAATGCTCTAAAAATAAAAACAAATAAATATAAACAAATTTCATTTCCAATTAAAGCAAAAAAATCATACAAATTTTAAATTTAAATTTAAATTATATAGATACATGTTTGATCACTATGAACATTACCTCCCTCATCCCAAGAACTGCACTGTTTTCCCCTCCAGCGTAGTTCACAGAATGAAGGAATATCAAAGTATATTCCTTAAACAGTGTTAAAGTAATGGTCCACAATAAATATGACAAATGGAAATCTGCTTGATTCAGAATCAAACTAAGTCAAATCCCCTGATTAGCAGAAAAATAAGTGTCAATCAAATCTATAAACAGTACCAAATATTAAAGATGGAAATTTTAAAAGAAATTTGGTTTACCAAGCTCCAGATGTTGTTCTAAGTTAGCAATTCATCAGAACTTTCATTTAATCTTCAGAAAAGGGATGATAGGTAAGTACTATGGTTATCTCCATTTAAATGTGAAAAAAACCTAAGGCACAGAATGGTTTAAGTTGCTTAAAATCATTTAGCTGGTAAACGGCAAAGGTATGAAAATTATGGAAGCTCATTTTTAGAACCTCCTTTTAACCACTACTAAACAATCATTAATGAGCTCTTTACCAGTGCCCATGAAATACAAAGCTATTTCATTTTTATAAAGTTATTAAGCTGAACAGAAATAAGGCTTGTATAAAAAACAAAATTTTGGAAAATTATTTTTTTCTGAAGTGCTTGGAATATGTGAAGAAAAATACACAGAAAAGTATCAATGATTTACTATAAAATGAGATGCATTCAGTGATCTCCAAAAAGACCTTGCTTCAGCAATCTGAAAATATTTTACTGTTTTAAACTCGAGGTTACACAGAGAATAATAGTCACCTTCAAACTGGCTTACCTAGCAGCAGCCAGTGGTCTATAAACAGTGTGCTACTCTGCAAATTAACAATATTACACAGTCATACCAATGTTTTAGAATCAGCATAGTCAAAGGCATTGTAGATGTAAATGAGAATCAGTTGAATTGTATTTCTTCTCAAAATCTCAACTATATTTATGTAAAGGAATTATTGCTTATAGCAGATGTATGTTGCCTAGCAACATAAACATTATATTTCCAGTTACACAACTACAGCTTTTAAAAAACAGGTAGTAATACTAGATATACCCTTTCAGCACTAGACTTCTCTTTGGATAGAAATTTGCAAAACACTCTGAAAGACAAAATCCTGTCTTTTGCTGAAAAGACAACTAAGTAAACACTGATATCTTGGGCTACTTTGCTTACATATCCATATTCTATCCATCTAAACATCTAACATCTTAATTAAGCAAATTTTATCAGACCCAAATATAATTCTTAAACTTTTAGATGATTTGTAATCTTTTTCCTTGTCCTACTTTCTGCCCATTTCCTTAGCAATTTCTAGAGGAAAAGAAAAAGGAAATAAGGAGGTCAAATTTCAACTTATCCAAGTATAGTAACGAACACACTAGTCTCTGTACCAAAATGCCTTTTTGTCCTTGCCCAAGTTATTGTTTTAATCAGACCTGCTGTATTATGAACCTCCCTCTGATTTTAGCACCTCCCTGGGAATGAATTTTAAAAAGGCCATCCTTCTTGAGAGTTGATTGTTTTGATTTTTGAGCTTCCAAGGTTTGAGCAATAAACCAGGTTCTGGGCCAAAGCACAGAGCAGAATTACATAAGCACAATATGTGAACTCAAAAGACCCAAGAATGATGTGAGCACCTGCCAGAATGATCACTCATTCATGCACCCCAGTTCTCAGTGACAAATGCTTCTACGAAGCTCCTAAGTTCTCATGTCATACAGACATGAGACTATCAGCTACCCAAGAAGCTGGCCTCCACGATGATTCCATCTGGAAACCTGAGGTCCAGTGATACCATTATTGGCTTTTTATGAGCTCCATAGAAGCTTCTGATCTTCAGAAGAGGGCAGAATTCAAAGTCACTTTCTCCCCAGTGTCAAATACAGTCCTATTATTCTGAGTGAACAGTATCTCAGAGTCAAGGCAGGCTAGGGTTGGCTGAATATTAAATACAAGAACACAGGGCTAGAATAATTATTTTATTCACTCTCTTTTATTATTTTACTCCTCTACCTACTCACCATCATGGTAGAATGGAAATAGTTCTGGTTTCAAAGCTATATATGCTTGAGTTTGAATTTGGTTCCACCAAGGACTACTTAATTAAAGGCTTCAGTTTCAGAAGAGAATAGCAGATCTGTTCAGAATTTTCTGAAACCAGAAGGATACATTGACTTAATAAACACTTTCCACCTGCTTTCTATGGGCTAGTGACTGTAACAAAGTGGGAGATGCAGCAGTGAATAATATGACCTGGTCCCGGATTTCACAGTAATTGCAAAATGCCAATAAATACATGGTAAGTGCTCAATAAATGGCTGCTGATACTCACACTGTTATTAATATTTATTAGTCCTATTCTGAGCCTAGCTAAATACAGACAATACTAAGCCAAGAGCTAGAAAACTCTAAGGAAGAACATATTGTACCACTGCTTTCTATAACGTATACTAGAATAACAGTTTAAATGAGGATGTAATTATTAGAGAAGAAACCACCAGGCAGACCCATTGGAATCCTGGGAACATGGATTTAACTCCATTGTGAACAGCCCCTTGTCTTGATAAAAAGATGTATAAGTCTCCTCTGTGGGTTTTGATTAGGGGATTTGAGGTAAAGATTTCTCAAAGGATAACCAGAGAAAAGTTATTAAATTGATTAAAAATCAATTTAAGCTAAGCTAGCCACTTAGCTCTTGTGGCTAGCTTCTTTTTCTGTCTCTATCTTTCTTTATCTCTACTATATGACCAGGAAACAAAACTATTCCTCCATTTTTAAGTTATCATATCATTAGTTCAGATGCCCAGCTGATTCTACTCAGGATAGACAAGCTGCCTCCTTTAAGAGGGATATTCCTCTTGATTCCATTATCTGTTGTTAAGAGCAAGTACAAATTTGCCTTTTAACACTCCTAGGGTAGAATAGAAAGGGACACTGTGGTTGGTGAAAACAGGGTCATGGACTAACCAAACAGGCCCCAAGCCAGGTGCTAAAATTATCAGTGCAGAATTTACTAAAGACAGCAACCAGATATACCTTGCTAAGATTATTACTTTATTTAAACATATCAGACATTTCCGCTCCACTACAACGCATAATAAGTAGGTACCACAGAAATAAAGGGGGAAAATGTCACCAATTACAAAAAATTAATTTAAAATTTCAATACTGTAAAAGTTTATTATCTCAATAGTTTATTATCTCAAAAGTTTATATCTCAATAGTTCATCAAGAATTCAGTTCCTTCAACATTCAATTAATTAATATTTGTTGCATAAATATACATATGTGTCAGCTATTGTTAAACCCTAAAAGGAGAAAGAGTCCTCTTGATTTAAAAATTAGCCATCATTGGTGACACAAATATTTTCAGTAGAAAGGCAATAATAGATGTCAGAATGCAATTGATTCCATGAGAGAATGGGTACTGGGGATTGAACCCAGATGGAGCCACTTTACCACTGAGCCACATTTCCAGCCCTTTTTATTTTTTATTTTGAGGCAAGGTCTCACGAAATTGCTGAGATTGGTCTTGAAGTTGCAATCCTCCTGCCTCAGCCTCCCATGTTGCATGTGCCACCATGCCGGACAAGATGTGTCTGTAGCCTTAGTGAAGAAGCCATAATAAGGTAGAGGTAGAAAAATAAAAGGAGAAACAAATTAAGGAATTTTTTAAAGAAGAAAGAAGGGAATTGAATTAAGAGGAATTAGCCTTGGAGAGACATTTTGGAGCAAATTAAAGCAAAACTCAGGGTGAAAAATACAAATTTTAATCTAGAATTTATGAAGTATATGTAGTGAATAAAAATGAAATACCCATCTCTAAGGACAGAGTTCTAGGAATAGGACAAACATATGAAAAGTAAACATGTATCTTCCCAGATACAAAAAAATACCATTTATTATATAGCATTTTTCTCTTACTATTTACACACACACAGCCATAAAAAATATGTTCTCTTTGGGATGAGAACTGTCAATGAGGTCCCTCTTTAATAACTGTCACTAGTAAAAAGTGACTTAACTTGAAGTGAAATCTTTGGTCTGCTATGAAAAATTGATTTTTACTTAAGAATAATAATTAGCCATTGGGAGGATATGTTTTAAGATTTAAAAATACACTGCCCAGATTCAAAATATATTTTGATTTAAATAAAGGTCAGAAAAATCAAAATGTAGGACTATTTTATCATGTCAGTCATTCTTTTTGCTCCCATGAAAGGGAAATATAATAGTTTTATGGTTGAATAATTTGGCTAACACTACCTTAGCCAAGTAACCAAGGTGAACATCACCAGAAGTACATCATGTTGATATCACATACCTACAGATATGAGGTTATCAAAGGGAACTTCTCTGTGGTTTTCTCCAAGACCCCATGATTAGAGTCAAATGATTTAAAATATTAGACAAACCTAAATTGAGAGGTATTCTAAAAAAATGTAACTGACCAGTACCACTGCAAAATGTCAACTTCTTACAAAAAACAATATAAATTGTCACAAATGAAATTAAAGATAAGATGATTAAATGCAATATGATAACCTTATGTGGATCCTCAGAGCAAAGGACCCTAAAGGGACAACTTGTGGAATCCACATGAAGACTAGAATCAGTTATCACTGGCACTATTATCACTAATACTAGCTTTTTGGTTTTCAAAAAGTGTGCATGACTAACCACAGAAGACATGAGTAAGGGCTGTAAAAAAAAAACCTATTATCTTCACAACTTTTCTATGAGTCTGAAGTTACTCCCAAATAGAAAGTTTTTTTTTAAATAAACATTTGCAAAAAAAAAAAAAAAAAAAATCAAGAAACTAAATGAAAAACCCAATGTCTACTTCTGAATTGCTTCAAAGTGCAATTAAACTACTACTGAAACAGAAGCAATCAGGTCCCCAGTTGAATTTTGAGAACAAGATAAAAGATTAATTTTGAAGTGTAGTTATATAAATCTTGAAACGAATTTAGCAAGTTGAAGTCTATAGCCTACATTGTAGAAACTATTCTGGTTTGGGTTTCTTTCTCTTTGCTCTTGAATTATTTTTGTCAGTTTACTGAACTTAGTTTGATATTTTTCTGAAAATATTTTATAAATTAAATATATTCTTATGGACCATATTTTATAATAAACTGAGTTAAACCACTATGCTAATTTTAACCTTGAAAACATGAAGGCAAGTTGGGTAGGGACACTAATGTGAAAAGTATTAATACTTCAACTATATCCAAAATATAAGAAGTATCACTTCGGGGCTGGGGTTATGGCACAGTGGTAGCGTGCTCACCTAGCATGCGTGAGGCACTGGGTTCGATCCTCGGCACCATATAAGAATAAAAAATAAAGATTAAAAAAAAAAAGTATCACTTGGTTAATCACATGATAGTATTTTAGTACTTCCTTTCAATTATAAAACATGTATTTATTTTTAAATAATTTTGTTAAGACACAATTAACACACTATAAAATTCACATATTTAAAATTTATAATTCAGTGAGGGTATTTTTGTACTCAAAGAATTTAAACACCATCACCACAATCTAATTTTAGTTTTAATATTGTTTTTTAAATATGAGAAAAGTTTGTTCAGAGTATGTTATCTGCACATACTTACTAGTAATACAAAACAATGGAAAAAACAGATTTAGATTCACATTTCATTTCATATTTCAAAATATATCCTATGTTAATTATTAATAAAATCTTAAAAACACCTAAACTAAAAGAATTTTTTAAATTGTGGAATGGGAATGCTTTTGATGGTTCATTTTTAATTGACAAATAATAAATATTAGTGTTAATGGAGCATACTGTAATGTTTTGATGCTTATATATGTTGTAGGATAATCAAATCAGGCTAATTGGTAACAATTATCCAACATCATGATTTAAATTTAAAACATTTGCATTATTACAAAAAGAAACTCTATACTCATTAGCAGCTACTTCTCATTTCCATCTCACCTTCAGTTCCAGGTGTCCTTTAATCTACTTTCTGCTTCTATATTTGTCTATAGTAGACATTTTTATATGAGTGAATCATACAAAATATTGTCCTCTTTTGATTGGCTGATTTTAGTTAGCATGTTTTCACAGTTCATCAAGATACAATATGTATCAGCATTTTTTACTGTTGAATTATATTATACTTTATACTGAATAAATGTACTTTTTTTATCTAGTAATTTCTTGATGGACCTTTGGGTTGTTTCTACCTTTTGGCTGTTATGAATAATGTTCTGGGGATATTTGGTGTGCAAGTGTTCACGTGGATGTGTATTTTTGGTGCTCTTATAATATGTACCTAGGAATACCATCAGTGCCTCCTATAGTACTCTATATTTAACATTTTGATAATCTTTATCAAACTGTTTTCCAAAGTGGCTGCATTTCATGAGGATTCCAAGTTTTCTAGCTCCTCACACCCAGTTGTCATTGTCTTAAAACAATTTCTAATATCTATTATTTACCTGGGTTACACTGTTTCCTATAAAAATCATTTGTTATGCTCTATTCCCCTCCCCAAGTGAAAATTTTATGTTGTCAATTGACTCTACAAAACACATTTCCAATGAAACAAAATGTTATATAAGTAACCCATCTTACTATTTGCAGAGTTTTACTTCATTGTCTTCTGCCCCAGTCATGAGCCTTCTTTCTTTCATTAGCAATTACTTTGTTATGACTTTTCAGAGGGAATATAAACTCCTTCTAAAGTAATTCTTAGCTAAGCAATTAGCACGGTACACACTTACACATGTGATGGAATTGTTAAATTTAGCCATGTTTCCAGACTTCCCTCTCTCCAACGCAGCAAAGATAATTGTATAATTCAGAGTTTCTTATTTCTGCTCATGATCTGTTAGTAGATCAAATGATCAACTAGATGAGTCACAGCCTCAAACTTTTAATGATAGGGAAGAAGGGAGAGAACAGAATGGAAATGTTGGAGCCCATTGCATTATTTTCTGACACTTTCTGGCTTATCATGTGTTATGTTTCTGAATTGAGAAGTATTATGTAATTTTTCCTGTAGGTGACAGACAAGGAAGTTCAAAGTCCACTACTGAAATTACAAATTTAGTATTATATCTTTCTTAAGTAGGAAAAACCATTTCCTAAATTGCAAGAAATGAAAAAGAGAGATGAGATGCTATTTTTAAAAGGCAATATGAATGAGAACTCAGGAATTTCATTTGAAAAAAGAGTAGTGAATTAGAGAGAAAAGAGAAATTAATAAATGCTAATTGTGAGCTACCTATTTAAGTTTATTTAATGTCTGTTAAAGGTCGGAGCAAGAATAGAATAATTTTTTAATTATATGGGGCTATAAATTTTGCCTCTTACATGTTACACTGCTCTGAGTAATGGGTTTCTAGGTTATTAAGGGCTACATATATTTGCATACATACAAATACATTGCTCACTTATGTAAATAAACATTTATCATGACTAGAAAAGATGGATTAATAGCTTTCTATGGAGAGGGCATCTGTGGGTTTTTTGGAGATGACAGTGGCTTATAGCATAAGCTTTGAAGTCAGGCAGATTTCAGCAAACCTAAACTTGTAATGATACATGGCACACTGAGCAAATTCTTCAACCTAGATGAGACTCGCATATTTTCTGGGAATTGATTAAGATGCTTTAAAAATAAAATGGACTAAGGCTCTAGCTCAGTGGCAAAGCACCTGCCCAGTATGTGTGAGGCACTGGGTTCAATCCTCAGCACCACATAAAAATAAAATAAAGGCATGCTGTCCATCTACAACTACAAAAAAGTTTTAAAAAATAAAACAGATCGAAGTATTTAGCACAGTGTCCTAGGACCCAGCACATAACAAGTAATCAATTAATAGAAGTTATTTTTTATTAAAATGATTTTCTAAGTCAAAAATATTTGAAGTCCATCACAGTCAAAAGGAAGTGAATAATTAAAGAAGAAAATTTGCTGGGGTAAACATGTAGACCAGAAACAGCCACATTCAGTGGTTCCATCACTGTTTCCAGCTCATGTAACTATTATATTCATTTTAAAAATTAACAGGTGATAAGGAAAAACTCTAGATTGTTCCTTGTGTTGTAGTTTCCAATGTAAAAGGTAATCTCACCTGCAATCAACCAAACAACAGTCTACTGACAACACAGGAAAAATTCAAGGGTACATCAGGAAGGTGCAATTGCATGTCAAGGCAGACACAGAAGGAAGATGCACAAATAACTCTACCTCATGCATTTGACATAACACTCATTAAACTGTACTATACCTCAGAAAGATAAAGAGACTGGCATAAACACCACTGGCTAAGTATGAAGGGATTGGGGATAGTGGAAGTAGAAATCCCTGATGAAGTCAATGGAATTAATTGTAAAACAAAAGACTGGAGTAACTACTTCAAACTCACAGTCCTGTCATCACTTGCCCAAGTCCATTATAATTGACTTGTCTGGAAAATATTTCTGAGGACCTCCTCCTATGCTAGCTCATGCAAGGGACTGTGTACATGTCAAAGAGATTCCATGGTGATCCATAATCCTACCTAGGATTCCTGTCAAGGGTGAGGTTTCTCAGACATCCCTAGGTTATCTAGTAAGTTGCATATTCAGAATCCACTTTTGAACAATTCATGGAATAGTATTTTCAAAAGAAACCGGTGACTAAAATAGGGTCTAGCCTGGCATCTGACACATAGCAGGTGCTCAGCAAAATGTTTGTTGGAGGGAAACAGGAAAGCATGCATAATAAGGTCTACTGTCTTAAGCAACAAAAACTATTCATTTCCTCCTCTCAAAGAATTTTCCCAAAGTCTAAAATAATTATTTGATTATCAGAAAATAAACTACAAACATTTACTACTTACGCAAAGGTCTGTACTAAATATTAGAATCTCATGCATCTTTAAAAAGTAACATGCAGAAAAGGGCCATTGGTGCACAATAATACTTGGCAGGAGGTAGGCAATAAACAAGAATAACTTTAAAATAAATGAAACTAATTGGATATCAGTGGAGTGTGTTAAGGCACCGACTTATTTCTCTGAAATGAAATGAAAAATTAAAATCTATGCTGCTGGTTCCATTTGAACTACTTTGCAATAACAATGATTCAAGTTCTACATAGAGAAATTCCTTCTGATAAATGAAGACAGAATGAAAGAATCAGACATATCAATTTCAATATCTAGTACAGTAACTGATTCAAACATTTTGAACATCTAATACAGTAAATGATTCCTGTTTTCTATCAGTGATAATACCATTAGGTGCTAAGTTGATGGGAAAATTCACAGTGAAGAGATCAGGCTGTCACACGTCACGATCTGAAGCCAATCTAAGCATCATTAAGAGTGGATAACCAGATACCGTTGACCACCAAAATGATGAAATGTAAAACAATATACATTTGAATTATGAATTATTCTTGCAAAAAGTATCATGCATACATCTAATTAAGCCTTTCCAACTTCCAGCCTATGTGAGGAATTGGATAATAATTGAAATACCTTGGCAAAGGAGCAATGAGAAAAGAAATCTAAGCTCTAGAAAGTGCAGCTTTGTATAGACAACTGACGTGTTGGTTTTATAAGTCGATGGGATAGGAGAGACAAAAGAAGAGGTGGAGAAAGGGAGACAGCAATGACATAAAGGAAGAAGAGATGGAGGGAAGGAGGAGAGAGTTGAGGAAGGAGGGAACAAGAAGGAAGGAGGAAGTGGGGGGGAGAAAGAAGGTGGTACTTAGATAAGAACAACCTAGGAGACATAAAAGAACATAATCAATTACAGAGAATGGATCTTATTTAAAACCTAATTGAAAGAACCAACTGTTTCAAACATATATGTTTCTTAGAAATCAAATGTTAACTGATAATTGAATTGTGGTTATGTATTCAGTGGTCTCATAATGATAAAGTGATAGTTCTAAGTGCTCTATGGGGGGAATGAATGAAGATGGAAAGCTCCCACAAGAAAAGGACTACATTTATTTTATTCATTCTCAGCCTCAATGCCTAACACAGTGTCCAAAACAAAACAAAAACAAAACAAAAGGCTCACTATTGAAAAGCCTCATTGTTGATGAAGTGAGTCTCTTTAGAATGTAAGAGAATGTCTCACAAGACTGCAAGAGAGTTTTAGGAAATGGCATGAAATGAAGCTTATGATAGCATTCAAACTGGTCAAAGTGTTTGGAATTTTCTGCACATTTGGAAGAAAAGGAGATAAGAGCTAAATGGTAAGAAAAGGGCAAATAATAAAGTTACTCCACTTGCTGTAAAATTTGTATTTTATCCTATGGGCAGAGGATAATTTTAAAGACTCTACTTTAAATAAATTAGAATGAGATTATAGGAAGCTCTCTCTATAGTGATTTTCAGTATTGGTACTATTGATATTGTGACCAGGTAATCTTTTGTTGTTGGGAGCTGTCCTGTGCATCCTAGAATGCTTAGCAGCATCCTTACTTTCTCCCAGATAGATGCCAGCAGCAACCCTCAGCTTTGAGAACCAAAAATGTCACCAGACATTGCTAAATTTCACCCTGAGGGAAAATTTCCCCACCCAAGAATCTCTGCACTAGAAGTCTTGTGAAACACAGGAGGGAGATGGATACTGCAAAAAACGGAACTGAAAAACATCTCAACTAATGCAAGCATTGTGGGGGGTGGAGAACAGACTGAAGTGACATTTGAGAGAGTGATATAATCTGTCTGATTGTAGGTGGTGAGTGAGATTGAACAATAGATCCAAGATAATGTCCAGCTATCTTAATAATTGGACACTAGGGTTAATCATTCAAACAAGGACTAAAGTTGACAATGGGATCATTTATTCATTCATCCAACAAGTATTTACCAAGTACTTAACCATTCATGGGTTCTTCTCATGAAATTGATATCCTAATATGCAGAAAGAAAAGTACGCAGGAATAATGTGACTTTTGAAATAACTGCTAGTTATCACTAGGTTGTCTAAAGAACCAGAGGTAGAGGTTGGGGCTGGGGCTGGGGCTGGGGCTGTAGCTCAGCGGTAGAGCGCTTGCCTCACATGCGTGAGGCCCTAGGTTCAATCCTCAGCACCACATACAAAGCAATAAAATAAAGACATTGTGTCCATCTACAATTAAAAAAAAAAAATTTAAAAAAAAAAGAACCAGAGGTTGCAGACCCAGAAAAGCTATTAGTAGAATCACATACTAATATCATCTTATGATGCAAGCTTGGAATAGGAAAACCTGATCTCTAGTGCCAATTTTGCTATTATTTGGTTGTATTACTCTGGAAATATTTCTTGGCCTTGCTACTGTTCAGTTTTCCCAATCATGACATGATGATATTGATACTTAATAGGATGGTATCAGTTTTAAGCAGGAAAGAATATTATGTCTTCATATGTAAATGAGTGTGTGCCCCTGCCTGTGAATGAGTATGTAATCTGAATGCAATATCTGGAGCAGTTATGGACTCCACAGATATTGTAATCAACTGTTGATGTGGAGAAAGAAGGAGGGCTAGTATTTCAAAGCCTTTGCTAAAACCATTCAGTGCTTATGTTTTCTATGTGTTACACCTTCATTCAACAAGCTTTAATCATGTGCCCACTCTGTGGCTGATACCTTGCTAGGAGCCACGAATCCAGCAGTGAACAAGACAGACAAGGTTCCAGGCTTCAGCACCAAAGCTGTTTCTGGCAACTTCACTATTCTCAGCAGCTGGGTCTTTCCACTTCATAGCCTGCCTGGGCAGCTCCTTGATGTAAACTCAGTGAAATCCCCAACATGACCTTGTATTGGTCCATTTCAAGGGCAATATAATAGCCAAAAGCTTTGCCAGGGTCTGAGGGTATAGAGAAAATCAGACAGCCGATTCATCCTTGCTGATCTACAATGATATTATGTTTAAAGTTATTTGAGAGAAATACAGCTTGGCTCTAAGAAAGCAATTCCAGTCCACAATGGCAGCCAAGCTGGAATCTTGCTCAAACTGCATCCTGGGACCAGTTGGGCTCTAAATAATACTTTCATCTCTTAAGCAAGAGGACTGAGAGGAATTGCTGATGGTGGAAAGCAGAATAATGCTTCAGACACTTTTAATCAGTGAGTTCCAGGAGATAAGGACCTGCTAATTGTCATCCCACATCTACTTCTGAGTGGTCACAGTGTGAGGACCTGAGTCAGTGTCTCTCAACTTTGATCTTTATGTTTTTCACATAGCCAGGTTTGGCCCTACCTCCCCAGAGACACTGAATTAATCAGGATAGAATGATTAAGTCAGTACTATAAAAGTAGTACTTTCGGAGAGTTCCACAGAAGATGCTAAGCTTGGTAATTTTTAGTGAATCAAGACTCAGAGCCAACAGAAATCCAGGTATGGCTTAAGTTCCAACATTTGGGCCATGGAAGAGATATAAAAAAATCTAATTAGGAAAAAAACCTGAAGCTTATATTTTATATACTTTTCCCTGGGTCTTTCTTGATTATTTTTATAATGTCAAATCTCTACAAAAGAATGCTATTATGAAACAATATATACTAATTCCAATAGCTCCTTTCAAGCTAATAACTATTTTTAAGAAATGACTTTCTTTTGCATGTGGTATAACAAATAGAAATTCATTTTTTAAATCTCTGAAAATAACTTTCTCTCTCAAAATTATTTCTTTTTCTTGATCTCTATTATCTTTCCAAACTTTCTGCTAAACTGGATGCCAAGATTTAATTCAATATACAACCAGCACTCTGCTTTGTAGAATTGGTACCAAAAAGCAACCAAGTGAAATGTACTCTCCTAATGAATAATTGAGAAAAATTTCACTGATAAGCATTCCTTGATAATTACAAACCATAAATAAGGAAAATAAGTTACATTATTGATATGCTCAAGTGGACCAAAAAGAACCAAATTCAACTTCAAAGTCATTATTTTTGAGACAAAATTGCATGACAACATTGTGAGACACTGTTCATTTCCAATTCACTCAAAAATGATTGTTTCATTTTCCAATGATTTCCATTGTGTTTGCATTATGTTTCAGCAAGTTGCTGTCTACTGTGGAAGTTGGTAGCACTGGTAGGGAAAAGGCAACATCAGTAAGCAAAAAAAAAAAAAAAATTTGAATCAAGGAGACTATTTTTGCAGGTCAATATCAATAAATGTTTTCACATTAGAACAATTTTTTCTCTGTACCCAATTTTGTAAATGGATTACAAGAACTCCCTGTGTATCATTCCGAAACTATTATGGAGCAGAATAAGCTGATTAGTCACTTAAACCATAAATGACCAGATTAGAAAATGACTCAAAGGACCATATAAAAGGTAATTCACATATAAAACAGCCACAAGCCTTAGCAACTGGTATCAAGCTCCAATATTATTCTGACATGTTATTATCAATTATTTCTCCTAAGTAGATATATCTGAGGAAAAAAAAAAAAGCCTTTTGTCTAAGCCCAATGAGTAATATTCTATCTACAGTCCCAATTCATGCTGAACACTATTAAATGATAATTATAAGGTTATACTGCCAAGCTTTACATAGTGTTTAAAATTCACCTAATAAGAAGATATCATAACCCCACTCCACAGACATGGAAAATTAGCCCCAGAATTGCTAAATGCAAATATCTAAAGATGTTTGGTTAGTAAAGTGCAGATAAAATGCAAAGTCAGATCTTCCTGACTTTAAGTATAAGATTTAGGATCTTCTAAAATGTACCATGGTGCTTTTTGAAGAATATCCAGAAGCATTTTGGGGACAAAAGAGTCTTTCCTTATAACTTCTTTGGGATATGTTCATTTCTAACTTACAAGACCAGAAAGATAGCTTTATTTTCATTTTCCAAAAGATAAAGTGGGCAGACAGAACATGAAAAGGACAAAATTTGTGAAGAATTACAACTTTTAAGCAATTTCCATCATTCTTCAGTCACATCTGTCCATTCAAATTAAAACTACATGGAACAAAGTCTTCAAAAGCCCTCAGAAATTTCTTCATCATCAAATCTGTATTTCAGCTTATTTCTAAAATTCACTTAGCCAGAGGCTTACAACTATTTAGGTCACTCCAAAACCCCAAAACTACTGACATCAGCATGACCTTTACCCATCATCCATAGTGGGAACCATCATCCACTGATTTGAAATTAGCCCATACACAGCACAAAGTAAGTACATGCACATCCTTGTTAAACTAAGATGTTGTTCTACCCATTCCATGTTTTGCGCAAGGTTTAAATGTCTATTTTTGTAATCATTAATGTTCAACTCATCTTTTATAGAAAAAAGTGTAAGAACAGCCATATATATCTTTTCCTATTAGTATTTAGGTTCTCAGCACATAGCATGCTGCCTGGCAAAAAATTTGGCCTTCTTGCTATTATGAGGATTTAATATATAGTCCACAGAATAGCAAAATAGTTTCAGATGATTATTAAATGTCCTAAACATAACTGTCATTGCTGTTTTTTGCTGAATAAATGAATTACTGACAATCTTGCCATAACCTAATGCAGCAGATAAGGCAGCTTTTATCCATATATATTTTAATGGTATTTTTAACTGAGGGTTAGAGAATGTTGACCAAAAATACTTGGCAGTGAAACATGTAATGCCATGTCAGATAGTAGATGCATCTAAGTAAAGTCTAATTAAAAGCATGGCAACTACTAAAATATGAAAGAAATCAGAAGCTTGGAACCATAAGGAGCAATCAAACTGGTCCTCTCAAGTTCATGGCAGTCCTTGGTCCTGGCTATCATCCAATCCCTTTGTTCAATATGACTGACTGCCCTTTCCATAAATGGTGACAACAATATATTCTTTCCTTCATGCCCTTCTGTAATGTGGCCTACCAACCCAAGGCCAAGAGGTCAAGTCTAATTCCTTTTCTCTTGAATCTGGGTTGACCTTAATGATTGACAAACAGAATACTATAGAGGCGAATTTTGGGCTAGATTATATGAAGCCTCACAGCTTCTATCTGAGCTTCTCAAGACCACACCGCTGAAGGCTGTCAACACAGAGAAGTACAAGAGATAACAAATCTTTGACAATTTTGTCACTAAAGGTGGGATATTTTCACTGCAACCAATGACTCGAAAACTCTGGAATAAACATGTGGTCCCTGCTATATGCAGGTACTATGCTAACATTTTTATCTATTTATTTAATTTTTTTGTAGTTAGAGATGGACAGAATGCCTTTGTTTATTTTTATGTGGTGCTAAGGATAGAATCCAGTGCCTCACACATGCTAGGCAAGTACTCTGCCACTGAGCTACAGCCCCAGCCCCTATAATAACTTTTTATTATATATTATAAAACTGTTTGGAGTAAGGATGGGATTCAGAGTTACCACGATTATTGGCATTAGTCTGATGTCCCCAGGTAATCATAATTCTCTTACCCTATACTCTGGCACCTAATAAATGTGGTGCTTTCTTCTGTGTGATTTTTCTCCAACCCATCTATACCTTCTGTCTGTAATGCTCAGCCCATCCCACTCCCTTCATTTAACTGACCTCTACTCAGCTGGCTAGTTTTCCTTTTTCACATCCTTAGAACACCCAGTCCTCCTCCACTGCAATATTTACCACAAATTCTAATTAATGAATTATTTGTGTGATTATCAGAGTAATATATAATACTCCTTTTAAATAGGAACTCCATGGGAAAGGAGCCCATGTGCTTGTTTATTACAGTTCAGTATTCCTAGGATGGCACTGCATTCCGCACATAGTAAGATTTTTATTTTTGGTCAAGTGAAAATAAATGTCATAACTATGGGAAATGAAAGGGAAGAAAGGTTTATTCCAAATTTGAGCTTCCTAACTTACTACCTGATATGACCAGTGAGTTCTCGGGAGAGACCTCTGACAGGGAAGTCTTTGCAAGGTATGGCTTGCTGAAAAGAGGAATAACACAACGGCCAACATCACCAATTTCTAAGGGCTCTCCTCTGCTATCCAATTCAGTTTCAGCAATATTATCCAAAGTGGTGGTAAAATAAAAAGTACATTCGTTGGAATCAAACAATCAGACTGATCTGTAGTCACAAATTACTAATTGTGTCCTATCAGGCCATTTATTTCTCTCTCATTTTCCAAGCACATGAAAAGATGAACTCCAGATGAAGTACATTACATTGAATTTATATAAAAATGGATTAAAACCACATATAGTAGGTTTTTGGGTTTTTTGTTTGTTTGTTTTGTTTTGTTTGGATACTGGGAGTTGAACCCAGAGATGCTTTACCATTGAGCCACATCTCCTTTTTATTTCTTATTTTGAGCCAGGATCTCACTAAGTTGCTGAGTGCTGGCCTCGAACTTGAACACCTGAATCAGCCTCCAGCATAGTTAAGATTGGAGGCATGTGCCACCACACCTGGCAACAGATAGACAATTCTTGACATGAGGTAGAATATTCAGTTAGTCCACCCTTTTTCGGGCTGTGTAACTGCAATTACACAGTGTTCTTTAATGGACATCACACTTCAATCCATCATGAAAATGAAAGTAAAAAGGTACATTGACTTACCTTAAGTAAAAATTCTGTAATCAATGCTCTATATTCTTAACTGTAAGTCACTGAGTAAATGAAAGGAAACATTGTAAAGGTTTATGTTTGAGATGTAGATAGGGGAGGCAACAGGCTAAGCTTCCTTTCTGCAACATTCCAAAGAATTTGCCCATGCATTTCTAGGCTAAACCCAGGATTACTTTTGATCTATGAAATTGCAATTTTGAGAAGTAGCACATATTCCAGAAAATAAAGCACTACTATTCACATGGACCACAAATCTGAGGAAAAAGAATGATAGTCTCATGATTAATGTCACATAATGTGGCATTGATAAGTACATCAAGAAACTGAGTCATTGTCATCTTCATTCTTTTAGTATCAGCTGCAATGATTCTATGAGAAAAATACAAATGAGGCAGATACAGAAGACACAGGGGGTGCATGACTCTTAATGGAGAGGATAGATTTCTACAAGCTCAATGTTTCTCTACACAGCTTGTCACTCAGGATCTAGTGTTTTGACTATTTACAATATACACTCAATCCAAGGCTGCTTAGATTTCAAAAGTTGCATAATAACATTTTAAACAGTAAGAATAGGTAAAATGCAAACTTTTCAAAGAGATCGGAAATCATTTAGAAGAAGGGAAAAGAGATCTTTTGGAACATGGTGTAAAATAATTTTGCAGTTGAAGATCAAATTTTGCACTCAGCTAAGTTTTGTGATTTAGTTTAAGTCTCTGTCTGCAAGGCTCATTTGAGAGGCATATTTTGCTGGCATTAAATTCAAAGAATAATTATTTTGTGGATCCTTGTATGAAAAGGGGATGTTTGAAATGGGGATAGAAAGTATCTTTTGACTATGGCATGGTTAAGCTATTTTCTTACAACCATTTCTCACAACAACAGTGGATGAACATTAAGGAAATAACAAATTATTTCATCTAGTTTAATATGTTCCTTCCTAAAGATACCACCTGGAAAAGATTTAAGTAATGAGATATATTCTCATACCTTAAAACCATGTTTCCAAGACATTCAAATTTCCAATAATCACAACTGGGAAGAGAAAGGACAAAGATACACAAGGACAGAGAACAGAAAGATAAGACTTATTTCTAGCCAGATGAGGTGGCACACGCCTGTAATCCCAGCACAACGGGAGGCTGAGGCAGGAGAATCGTGAGTTTGAAATCAGCCTCAGCAAAAGTGAGGTGCTAATAAGCAACTCAGTGAGACCTTGTGTATAAATAAAATACAAAACAGGGCTGGGGATGTGGCTCAGTAGCGGAGTGACCCTGAGTTCAATCCCCAGTACCCCCCCACACACACACACACACAAACAAAAAAGACTTTCTTCTGCCACATAAGATTATTTTTACAGGTATCAACATGATCACTTCAAAAAGAAAGGTTATTTTGAATAGCAAAAATAGTGGAAATATATTGTTCAAAAGTTGATCCTTTAGTGAATTTAATAAACTGAGTAAAATGAGTTATTTCATTTTCTTTCTCTTTGCCATAAACAGTGACAGTTTTGCCACCGACCACCCCAGAACACAGATACTTGGGAACCAACATCATTATGCAATATTTCTTAATCAAGATCTGATTCCAGGGGTGTGACCTGCTCAAGTCTCATGGGACTCTGCATTCAAAAGGGCTTCTCATTTTGGGTTTCATGCTCTGATGTCATTATCTTGAATTCTTAATACATTTTTAACAACGCACCAGTGTTTTTATTTTGCACTGGGCCACCCAAATTATGGAGCAATCCTGCCTAAAATTTGGACATCATATATGTTTCCTAAGAACCTTTCTGGCAATTAATTCAAGATGCAGTTTCTCTTGAGTTCCCAGAGCTCAGATAGGATACTGTCCATTGAGGAGACAGTAAAAGGCCACAGAAACAAGAGAGGGAAGTAGCAGGAAGATTTTCACAGGAGTGTAGCATCTGATCCATGAGGGAAGGCTATTTCAGTTCTCAACAGGTAGAAGAGCTGCCTCTGGAAAAGGCCAGAATTTTTCTAAAGGAAAATTTTAATAAAAGTTTGAATTACTCAAGTGATAGGACTAGTATTAAACTGAGACTACTCAGTTCTCTCCTAGGGAAAACACACGCACGCATGCATGCATACACACACACACACACACACACACACACACACACACGTTGAATTGGCCTAGAAAATGTTATTATCCTTTATTATCACTCCTATAGAACACAATGCCACCTCTTAAAGAGCCAGCCAGAATAAATTAGCCCTAAAAGCTCTACTTAAGTTGTCTTCCCAGCTGTGCTAGTGAACAGAATGATTTAATCTTGTCTAAGTGAACCTAGACAATTGATGCCAAAAGCAATAACCTACACTTGGCACCACTGAGGTAAAGAATATTTTCCCTGGCAATAATTAGCCAATGTATGCTATAGCTTCAGAGTAAAATCAATATGAAATTAAACCCAGCTGGTTCTGACATTCCAGAACTGCTTGACCCTGAGCTAGCAACTTCATTTCTCTGAAGCTCAGCTGTCTGTATCTGTAAAATGGATGTAGGATTACTGCAGACAAAATGGACAGTGTAATAAGATGGTTAAGAGCTGGCATTTTAGAGTGATCCAGACCCTGCCGTTTACTAGATGTGGAACCTTTAGCAAGAATCTAACCCTGTGTCTCAGGAGACCCTCATCATTTGTTCTAACTCCAAAGATACATGGTAGGTGTACAGTCCATAATAATCCTGACTCCACTGCAGTGAGACTGTGTCTCCAAGGTGTCATTGTTTCAAGTCTACAAAGCCCCTTCCTGGCTGATGCAGACTCTTCACTCAGCTCTTCCACAGACATCTAATAACATACTTGTAGTTGTTTACTAGGTTCTCATTCTCCAGCATCCAAGCAGCAGAATATTCCTTCAGATACTGGCCTTGGATATATTTTTTTCTCTCTTACATACATCCATTCTCAAATGACAGAGTGTCCTTGACCAGGCACAGTCAGGTGTGTCTAGCACAAGACTTCATATTTCTACAGGTATGTACTATGGTCTGAATGTTTCTTTCCTGCCAAAATTCCTATGTTGAATAGCTAATCACCATGGGATAGTGGTATTGGGAGGCAGGTCCTCTGGGAATGATCGGATCACAAAGGCAAAGCCCTTGAGAGTGGGACTAGGCCCCAGATTACCAACCTGCTCATTCCACCTTGTGAATACACAGAGAGAAAGCATGTTTCTGAACCAGAACACCTTCTGTCACCAAAAACTGCTAATACCTTGATCTTGGATTTCCCACTCACCAAAACTATGAGGAAAAGATTCCTGTTGCCTCTAAGCCACTCAGATATTTTTAGTACCTATGGTGCTTTTATTATGATAGCCCTAACAAACTACAACAGTGTGGATGAACTTTCTTGGGGGATTTAATATTATTATATTGAAATTGCAGTTGCCCATCCTCACTAGAGGGTAACTGCCTTGAGCACAAGACAAGTGGCTTGGTCACCATCTTTGTTCCACCAGTGCTTATCATACAGCACATCTACCTCCCATCAACTGTGTGTAAATAACATAATGCCTAAAATGTAATGAGCAGAGTTCATCCCAAAGTAGACCCTCCATAACTATAACTCTCCCTTTTCTACAAATAAGGCTGGGCTAAGCTTTTGGCCACTTATTTCTGTGTTAAGTATTTTACTTGACTCTTTATTTGAACGCTGGTAAGTCATGTGATACACAGGAAGATGATGACTCAGCTTTGCAGTACTTTTCAATTCTAGCCTAGTGGTTATCACTCACACAATATTTTCCAGATACTGCTTGCTTGATAAATATTTGATGGATGAGTGAATAAATAAATGGCTGGGGACTTTTAAATCTACTCTAATATTTCCTCTTATTCATTGGGTATATGGCTAAGAATTTATAGCAAGCCAGCAGTTCCAAATGTGCCAAGAACAGAGCACATTCACAGATCAGCAGAAGAGGTGTACTTAACTTCAACTCAGATGTTCATCCTTAAAGGCAATTGGTCTTGCTTTGCAAGACATCAGAGCCAACCTCCACAATTCTGCCAGGGCTTATGCAAATGAATATTTATTGTCTAAGCCGTGGACTGCAATAAACAGTTAAGTCTCAAGGACCCCATCATCTTCATTTTAAGAATTCAGCTAAATAGCTCTGCTTTTTACTTGATACATTTCAATGATGGTACATTACTATGACTTTATAAAGTCACAAAAGAAAACATTATGCTCATAAGAATCACAAAGGAGCCATTTAAAAGTGTGCTAATGATTGTTCATGATTTCTACCTACATTGATTTTCTATTGTTTTTATTTTTTCCCCCTCAGCCTCCAAAAGGTGGAAATTCTCCCAAGAAGCAACCATAGCAAAGCAAAATAGCAGAGCATTACATATAATAGTTGGACTGAGTTCTCCACCTCAAAGACTTTAGGATCACCTAGAGAGCTTGTTACATATGCATTGCGGAGTTCCACCCCCAACTTTCTAATTCAGATCTGAGTAGTGCCCAAGAATTTGCATTTCTACATATTTTCAAGTGATGCTAACGCTGCTGGTCCATGAACCACACTTTGAGAGGCACTGATATAAAGGAGAAGTGTTGAGGATGTACAGTATCATGAGCAAGAGCACAAGCTTTGGATCATCATGTATGTTAGAATTATACTTCCTTCAACTGCACTAAATACTTGATACATGGCTGATTTCCATCATCCTTTGAATAACTTTCCTATATATTTGGGGATCTCCTGAGTAATCAGTCTCCAATGATGAAGTCAAACTCACTACTGTCAAACCACAGACCTATGACCTGTGCTTCACTAATCAGATCTACCCACTGAGCCATCAATTCAGAAGTGAGCAATGTGTGGAAACAGACTCTGTGGGCAGCTTCCATTCTTCTGGCCATGGGAATGGCAGGTATTCAGTCTCCTGGGGACCCAGTGGTTTACCAGTTCAAGTTCCTGATGTCCAAGAGGCACTGGTGCAGCAAGGTCAAATTTCTGGTATTTCTTATTGGTTAGTGCAGGAGCTTCTCCAACAGGCCAGTTAAGCAGCCTAACTTCAGTCACTGTCCCAAGAAATTTAGCCTTGAATTCTGCCTAAAATCCTCTAATTTCTTCTGATGGAGGGGATTCCAAGTCCATACTTGCCTAATAACACCTACATTCTAGTATTTTCAGTCAATAAATATTAGAGCTTTAATTTCCTTCATAAAGGGAAAATGCTACAAAATAAAGAGTGGTTTAAAATTTTTTATTTAGTAGGTATTAAAGCATGTATATGTGTTGATTTTCTCAGATATTTTTAACCTCAAATGTATTTTGGTTTTGTCACAAACCCCAATTTCATAATACTTAACCTTAAAAATACAGGTAATTTTCACAAAAATATATTCCTTTTAAATGATATGAATTAGCATAAAAATATATATTGAAGTACTTTTTTCCTGTTCTCTCCTCTTCAAATTTTGTGCATTTTTCAAATAAAATATTCACTATTTCAAAATGAAAAATGGCTGTTAGTAAATTGGCTAGAAAAATCAGAACACAGCATTGGAGGTGATGTTTCCAACAGCGGCTTGCCCCAGGCCATGCTGAGAGAAAGGAGAGAAACCAAAATGTGTTTTTCCACTTTGACTTTCTTCACAGCCATAGGAAGACCTCCTGGCAAAACTGTCATATCGAATCCTATCTTATATTCCTCCATGCAGTTTATTAGCCTCTTATTTGTTTTGCAGTTGACAAGCTAAAGAACACAACTGTGTTTTCCAGTTTTGATTGCAAATTTTTTTTAGCCTCCAGTCCTCAGTACATAGTCTGTTGTCAGACAGTCTCCCTATTTGAACTCATTTGCCTCCTGCAGAGTGGACCACACACTCACCATTTATCTCCAGACCCTTCTTCTCTCCCTTCATTAGCTTGCCAAGTTTCTGGAGGCCATGGCAGTTTTAATCAAGAACCAGGGATGCAGTCACATTATCATAGGCCTGTATTTAAGAAAACCCAAGCGGGGGACATATGTATATTTGCTCACATCATATACCTAGCAAGCACTGTAAAGGGAATTTGATCTCAAGTCTACCTGATTCCAATAGTCTCCACCATTACTTACTTTGTTGTACTACCTCTATCGTTAAATACGTGTGGCATTGGAGTTAGATTTATTCTGTATACCTTTTGTGAGACTCACTTCTTAATTGCTTTTTAGGAAAAAGTATATGCTCAAGTGGAATCACCTAATCAACTATTAGAACTCCTGTTTTGGCAAGAAAATAATATCTTAGTCTTCATTTCTTAAAAATCTTAGTCTGAAGCAAATCTTACATGCTAAGACTTTAGTGACATTTGCAATTCCAAGGCAGCCATAGTGAGAAGGAAAAGGAGAATAGAAACAAAAGGAGGAAAATACAAGGTGGGAGCATTTTGCAGCTTCCCGAGAAAATGCAGTTATTACCCAGGTATGTGAGATGTCTTCAGATAGGGCCTTTGTGGAGCCATGGAACCACAGAATAATCAAAGAGATATTTATTGCCAGCCATGGTGGCACACGCCTGTAATCCCAGTGGCTCAGGGGGCTGAGGCAGGAGGATCGTGAGTTCAAAGCCAGCCTTAGCACAAGTGAGGTGCTAATAAACAACTCAGTGAGCCCCTGTTACTAAACAAAACACAAAATAGGGCTGGGGATGTGGCTCAGTGGCTGAGTGCCCCTGAGTTCAATTTCCAGAACCCCCTGCCCTCCAAAAACCAGATATTTATCTAAATACTTATTCAAGTCCTTTCTCCCTCTTGGCAAGGTTACTAACATTTCCCATTTGCATTATATTGTCCTCAGGGTAACTACTGGGACAGAAGCCAAACCCTCCTTCTAGTCTAGGAGCAATAACATAACCCTCTGTGAGTCTTTTCAGCTTGGACCTAGCGGTTGGACCTGGGGAGCCACTGTGCAGAGGATATTGTAGGATATGAAGTGGTAGCAATGCCTTCCAATTTTAATAGCCTGTGTTTGAAAAGAATTCCAGTGGGCTCACAGACCTATTGAAGTTCAGATAAGCAGCAAAGAACTCAAACCTGAGAATAGGTCTGATGTTCTTTCTACTATTGCACAGCTTCCCTAAGATTGCTCCAAAATCCTCATGTCCACAGAGTCTGTTAAGCCACAGGCAGTAAGTACCTCCAAGTCCAGATGCGTACCACAAGTTAGTAAATTGTGTGAAATATTCACATATTAGACCATAGCAAAACATCCTCTCAGTTTTCTTGAAATATGTGCTTTATCTTCCATATTTCCAATTTTAATAACAGAAAGATTAAATATTTCTCTATCATAAGAAAAAGATATAAGAATGACAATAAATGACAGCTACCAGTGACAGGCTAGAACCAATTCATACCAGATTACATGAATGCCTTCTTTTCTTGTTCAAAGACATCACACTGGTAGTCTGCAATAGAGCACGATGGGAAATCATCATATTATAAATTAGTTTTTGTTTTCTGGAGAGCCAAGTAGTAAACATCAACCAGCATATCACTGCACATGGCCTCAAAAAGTTATGAGGTGTACAGCAAACTGGAGAGTAACTGCTCCCTTTAAAGGTGATACTGAGGTGGAGCTTTAGAAAAATATTTGCTCTGTAAGAATATAGGTTCACCATAGCCAAGACTTCCAGGTCTTCCAGAAATGCAAGTATGTATATAAAACCTCAAATTTTTAAGAATCGTTTTATTTTTTTCTAAACATTTCTCTGAAACAAATTGGAATTCTAGGCCTCAAGTTTGCAAATATCAGTTTACACCAAGCATGATCCCAAAGGATATCCTCCACACATTCAATTACAAATCAATATGAATGATATGGACTGAAGTGTTGTTTTTGTTTTGTTTTTCAGGAAAACATAACAAAAGATGCTCTTTGGACTTTATCCCATAACAGATAGCTAAAAAAAAATATAGCAGCATCCTTCAGTATTCATCTAGCTATCAGAAATGCACTGACACATCCGGGTGGCTTTGTGATATAAAGCTTTATATTTTGTTTTCTCTCCAAATTCCTTTGTTGAACATATTCTATTCATATTACTCTACAAAGGTCTAAATAACTTTTTCAAGGCTGATGATTTTAACATTAACCTCTACTTGAGTGGGGTCTGAGTAGGTTAATTAGCATCACACAAAAATATTTTATCTTACTTGAGTAAATATCTTCATTATCTCAAACTTAGAGTAGAAGGAAAATACGGGGAGGGGGGGAGCCTCTATTCCAAGTTTTAAGCTATGTTTATTGAAAATCATATTACTACTTGCAAGACTATAACTAAGTCCAGGAATCTCTTATGCTATCAACAGGTAACATCCACAACATAGAACCTGGAGGGCAGCCGCTTGCCTGTGGCTAGAGCTATGATTTTCACAGCTTGCCATTATTTGCAACTTTGCTTCATTGATACCAGGTGAACTTGAAGCTTTGACAAACACACAAAGCCACCCTATCCCTTGAATTGATGTTCACTGATCCTGTTCCTTTAATTTCTGAGTATATTCTTTATGACCTTGATAGGTATCTTGCTGTCAGGTATCCAGGTGCATAGAGGATCTAGAGTTTCATTAGGAGGCATGCTGGTGGAGGTAGGAAGCATCCCATTGTAGAGAGTTATGCAGTGCTGAGTACATCCAGTGGTGTGTGCAACTGGATGCAGGAGAAACATTCTTCTCATGTTTATCCCGATATTACCAAACCTTCCACACCACATTTTGTCTGCCAGTCTACATAATCTTTGGAGCTTATTTCTGAAATGTAAATTTTACCATTCACAAACTATCTAAATAGAATTTGGTAGGCTCTTTCAACATTGCAATGTCAGCCAACATAGTTTCGTGTTTGTACACAGTGTCTGAAGTCATGAAACACAGGTGAAACTTATTTTTAAATATTTTGTTACATTTTTAAATACATATGCTCAATGCATTTTCCTTAACTCCTAGAATCTATTATTAGGTAAAGTACCTTTAAAGTTAAAGTAATGGGTACAACTGTTAATGTACAATAAAATCTGAAAAGAGGAAAATATGAATTTATTCTGTTTTCTGATGAGCAGTTGTTCAGACCTAACAATTGATCAGACCTGAGTACAGTCAATATGTATTTCTCTTGTTCAGTGGAAGATTATACAAGTGATCACCTACATTTTTCTTAATTAGAAGAAAAACGTTGTTATCCAAATTCTAAATTGTTAGTCATGTCTCCATTAGATTAAAAAAAAAAAAATGAAAAAATAGCTAAAGTATTCCAAAATAGACACAAACCAATTGACTTGAGCAAACTGAATTCAAAGACCTTAATACTATTATTTCTTCTTTCTGCCCTGAGCTTGTGAGTAACCAGACACAGCCAAGAAGAAATAGGACTCAATAAATAAAACAAATAGGCTATTTCTCAAATGCAAATATTCTGGCTCAAGTTGAAAGATTATACTGTTTATAGACACACAATATTTTAAAACAGCAAGACCAATATTCTCTTAAAAGCTACCACATGCTCAGTAGAAAATGTGTAATCTATTGCAGTATTGAGCAGAAAACCTTTCCCCATAACACACAGCCATGTGTATGAGGAAGATTAATAAATATTGCTTTGACAAGGTTACTGGAGAGACAATTTTCAATTGATAAACTTGATTATCCAGAGTAGGATACACTGGTTATCAGCTTTTGCTAATCTTATTTGTTAAGGATACTTTATATTCTACTCAGATTTTATTTACCAAGTAAAAAGGAAGGAAAGGAATTCTTATGGCATTGACTAATTCAGTATCTCAGGCTTTAAGGGCAGCAGGGGTACGTTTTGCATTTTAGAACTTAAATCACCATTTAAAGAGCACACACATTGTCTGCAGAATCAGATTTTGTGACCTGAAAGGATAAATGCCTTTTCTGCTGATAGGTCAGAGGTAAGATTTCTATGTACCAAAAGTCACAATTTTTTTTGTTTTGTTATTAACAAACTTTGTTATAATGTTCTTAAAATTTATAGACTTCATCTGGTCTATTTCCTTTCTTGAAAGACCAGTTGGAAGCCAAAAAATAGACACTCCTCTACCCCCTGGGTATATTCAGGCAAATATATGAATGTAAATACATAAATCTCAGTATTTGTGCATGTGGGTAAGATAAAAGACATGTCCACATAATCTTAGGTAATTCAACATGCCTCTATATTCTAGAATATGCTAAGAATCTACATCCCAGGAGTTTTGAAGTTAAAATAAATCTTACACATTTATTGATATAATGCTATCAAATTCGGTAGATACAAATGTCTCTAGCCATTTCAGGATATGCAGCAGTTAGGTCAATTAATGATAAAGACACTTGTAGCATATTATTCACATTTTCCGTCTCTCACAACTGTTTTGAGTTTCAGAAAACTCTCATACTCATGCTGGAGAGGAAGAAGTTAACTAACATTTTACAGATACTGAGGACAGCTGCCAAAGAATCATTCATATCCCTGAGAGAATTTTGCATTAATATGAAGCCACCTAGTGTTGGAGGGGTAAAGAAAAGACTGGTACAAGGATACCAGTTACTGACAGCAGCCCTCCCTTCTGCCTGTGAGAAGCAGGAAGCATCAAGTTCTGATTATTCTTGAAGGAATTACTTGAATTCAGACTTCTCTGGCTGTAATTCTAATAGATCAATATTTGCTTTTAAAAATATTAGTGTCTGAGCTATTAAATCCTTTCTAATAAATCAGTAAGCAGGCAGACTGTCCATCTAAGTGTTGGCTTATTTTACAAGGAGCCCCACATTCTCCTTTACAAGCCATTATTTACACACCCACACAGGCAGGGTCAGCAGGGGACACTGTAAGGGTGTCAATGATGTTTAAATGAAACACCAAACCTACCTTCTTGTTAATAATTATAATCACCTTACAGCTCAATTCCTAGCCATAGTCCAAATTCCACAAACCAGTCTTCATGAGTTGCAGGAAAGACTCCTTGACTCTGTCACTCTCTCAGATTCAGGCATGACAGCACTACTGAGGGGTTGTGCCTTTTAAATCCATTTAATTCCATAAAATCTCAGTGTTGTGCATGTAAGCATAGGTGTATCTATGTTTTTGACATGATTTTCAAAGTTAACCTCTCAAGTAAAATAATACAGGATAAAAATTACAAATACTTCCTCCAATCCATTTGTCATCTCAACTGTGACTTCAGTCTCTGTCCCTCAGAGAAAGTCTGAAGACACAAGCCACTGAAGAGAGCTCCTTTGAAGTCTTGTGACAGAATTTTGCTTCAGGAAAGCCTTTTCCAGGCTGTGGCATTTTGGTTAGATTTTTGGAATTTTCTCTGGTTATTCTATGCAATCCTCCCCCCACCCCCACCACACACTTTCTTCTATAGACAAGAGTCTTTATTCTAGCCCTTTCTGAATGGCTGTGTATTAATTAGACTTGACTTCCCAGCACCACCACCCCACTGCTGCTTCCACTGACTGGGTGTTTCCTCTCCTCTGTGGCCTCTTCCTACAACCTGGCCCTGTGTCTCCCAGCCCCACCCACTCTTTACACTCATTTTACCCATCTTTGCTGCTTTATTTTGTCTCTTCCACACCATATTGTCTACTTCTAGATATTATCTCTCTAAAACCTTTATAGTATTTTATAGAGAAAACATCACCTCTAATCTTCTATTCAGCCCTTCATATAATTTACATTTTCTCTCATGATTAGTTTATGTTAATGCTGGGATTTATTACACCTATCTCCAGCCAAGTCACTGGGAATTTTGTAGAATATAATCAATTAATAATCAAGAATCATTAAAAAATCTTTTATAGTCTCTGCAATTTAAATGCATTTATAAATAAAGACTAAATTAGAAAAGGAAAGAGGAACAAGCCTTCAAATACCTCATATTTCCTGTACACTAAATAATGGAAAGTAGACTCATTATTCCAGACTACATACAAGTGGGACAATATTGTGATTCTGATCTGTTTCAATAGAGAAAAGATCTTTCTGGAAATAAAACAACATGGGTCGTGGACAGCACAGTCCTATAACTACAGAATTTCTTTTTGTATTTTTCTTCCCCAGGGAAAATTAAATTGAAAAATACATAGCATATGCTATGCCAAAAAGGAAGAACCTAATATGAATTAATGAATTTTTATCATGAATACATTTGTCTTGAGGGAAATGCCATTAAAAAGTAAAACTGAAGTTCACAGACAAGTTATGTTAATATGTCACTTCTCAGTTTAAGTATCTCAAAAACAAAGGATTAAACAATTATATTTCCCTGATAAATACATCAAGTCCCATAATGTAGTTCATTTTGTGCAGACACACAGGCTCTCAATTATGTATTATCTGTAACTTATTTGTTATCATAGAAAGCTTTGTGGACAAATTAAACCATTGTTCTGATTTTCACTTCACTAACTTTAATATTTGGGATCTGTACATAAAGAGGAAAAACACTGGTGAAAGTTTTCACCTTTTGTGGGGGAGTAGGAAATAATAATCTCTAGGAATTATGCAAGAAGTTTAACCCTTTTCCCAGAGAGCATGGCAGAACTTGTGTGTGTATCACACAAACGCCCAAACAGGATTTCACCTGTGGCTTCAGAGACTTCCCAGATCTCCTAATTATTCCCGACTGAAGTCAGAACTCAAGAACTACAATGTGCCCTTAACATTGAGCCTACCTTGTAAAAACTTCTAAACATCCTTGCTATAGTTAGTCTTAAGTGTTGCCCAAAGGCTCCTGTGTTAAAGACTCAGTCACCAGCCTGTGGCACTATTGGGACCTGGTGGAACCTTTAGGACATAAGATCCAAGGAAGTATGTTAGGCCATTGGGGATATCCCTCTGAAGGGAACATTGGGACCCCAGGGCCTACCTTCTGCTTCCCACATGCCATGAGGTGAGCAACTTCCTCTGCTACTGCTCTGCCATGGTATTCTGCCTCACAACAGGCCAAAAAGCAACAAAGCCACCAATCATTAGACTGAAACCTCTGAAACTATGTGCTAACAAACATTTCTAATTTTAAGTTGATTATCTCAGGTATTTTGTCATAGTGATAGAAAACTATTGTTTTACATTATACCTGAAGGAATCTTTGTAAGAATATGAAGGGCAATATGCAAATATGAACAACACTCAATTTGTGTGTACTCCATTTTTAGAAGATTAGAAAATCATTTTATTTTTAAAAATCCAGAGTTGCACTGTCCAATACAGTTGCTCCTATCTACGTGGAGATATGTATTGAGCACTTCGAAATGTTACTGTTTTTGATTCAGACATGTGTTAAATATTAACTAGATTTCTAAAACTTATTGAAAAACTACAAAGTAGCCAGGCATGGTGGTGCATGCCTGTAGTCCTAGCATCTTGGGAGCCTGAGGCCTAAGGATTAGGAGTTTAAAGCCAGCCTCAACAATTTACTGAGGCTCTAAGCAACTTTAGCAAGATCCTGTCTCTCAATAAAACATAAAAAGGACTGGGGATGTGGCTTAGTGGTTAAATGCCCCTGGGTTCAATCCCCAGTACCAAAAAATAAAATAAAATAAAAAGGTACAAAGTATATCATTAAAAATTTTCATCTGATTACATGTTGAAATATTTGGGAAATATTGTATAAATCATATGACCAAAACTAATTTTCTTTTTCTTTGTCCTTTTTAGAGGTAGCTACTAGAAAATTTAAAATTGCATGTGTAGCTTGTCATATTTCTATTTAATAGCGCAGACCTCAGCAATGTAAATCAATAATTATTTCATGTACGGTTCCTAGACCCTGGGAGGGTATAGAGAGAGGAGGGATGGAGGGAAGGATGGGGGAAAGATCATTAATGGGTACAGGAATATGGTTGGATAGAAGAATAACCTCTAATGTTCTATGTATCACAGCAGGATAAATAAAGTTGACAAAAAATTACTGATTTAAAATAGCTAGTAGAGAAGATTTTCAGTGTTTCCAACACAAAGTGATATGTCTTTTAAAAAGTCATTTACTGTATATCTAATGCTGCAGTAGTGTTTAACAATTTCTCACCTAAGAAATTATATATGAAACTTAGAATGCATTTCTCAAAGACTAGAACATCCCTGACCTCAAGGCCACTTCACACATTGGACATGTACCTCTGGACATTGTTGGACTTAGTATTTATTATAATTTGCATATGAATTGTTCCCCAAAGACTCATGAGTTGAAAGTTGGCTCCCCAATGCAGCTAAGTTTAAAGGTAGGTCTTATGGAAAATGATTGAATCATGGGGTTCTGACCCCATCAATGGACTAATCTGCTGATAGTCGAATGGACTAGTGGGATACTGGGAGATAGTGGAAACTGTAGGAAGTAGACTTCATAAAAATAAGTCTGTCACTGTGTGAGTTTTTTCTTTTTCTTTTTTTTTTTTTTTTTTTTTTTTTTTTTTTTTTTTGGTACCAGGGATTGAACTCAGGGGCACTTGACCACTGAGCCACATCCCCAGCCCTATTTTGTGTTTTATGTAGAGACAGGGTCTCACTGAGTTGCTTAGTGCCTTGCCGTTGCTGAGGCTGGCTTTGAACTCGTGATTCTCCTGTCTCAGCTGCCCTAGGTGCTGGGATTACAGGTATGTGCCACTGCACCTGGCTTGTGTTCTCTGACTTCTTAACAAACAAAATAAGAAGACAGAATTAAAAGGAAAAATGCTATCAAGTGTTTAATTGTGGTAAATGAACCATAAACCAGAGCTGTAAAAAAAATTTTAAGGCCCAAATTACTGCTTACCATGTTTTCTATCTTAAGAATCACTGAGACAGACTCAAGAAGGTTCTATCATGTTTCCAAAACAATTGACTAAAATATTAAAATTTGAGAAAATGTTGCTTTCTAAGAAAGCCATTTCAGCTCAACATTTTGGTAACTGCAGGCAATGACTTATAGGTCAAACTCACATACGAAATCAATTGTTTTCACATTTCTTGTAAACAAATAGAATGTTCATATATGAAGAATTCCAGTCCTTGAGAACAGAAATAAAATTCTGAGGAAATGTCAAAGCAAGAAACTAGAGAAATTTAATCTGAACTTTAGAAGCATATGAGCCAGAGTTTCAATTGCTATTGATCTAGTGGGTGAAACGCTTTTTTACCCCAATGTTTTCTTTGGTATATCTTAAATTTGGTCAACATATATAAGTTCAATGTATATATCTGTCCATAATGGGTACTCATCACCAACTTTGTGAATTTTTGCATCTCGTTACATTTCAAAGGACAGTATTAAACAAGAAAGTATGTTTGCCTGTTAAGACACATTTTTAATCTTAGTCAAACAAATGTGTGTCACATAACAGGGCTAAGTTCAAAATATCCCCAAGTCATCAATTTCCATCCTTTCTGGAAAATCTATAGTATTCTGAATGCAATTCACCTTCCAGCTTAACCTTGGCCTTTGCTCATGATTATCAAAGGCCTAGATAACAACAATAATCGGGTTTGCTTCTGTTCGCTGGGCAGGCAATCAATACTGCTGCAGCATATTTCACATCATCTACTAATCTCACTATTTTCATTTTGAAGTGTTTCCAAGACTCTGCATAGAGTCTTTGTCTATGTGCTCAGTAGTTGTTGACAGATAACATTTCATACACAAGAAATTATATGACAAACATAAAAATGCAAGACAAATTATTTCCAGTTTTTGAAATCTGTAAATCTTTATACATTCACAATTCCTTTATGTACATACTAGAAAATTCTTCAACAAGTATACTATATAAATTACAATATATATTCTTAATTTTCTATTTTTCTACATAAAAATATACCTGGATATATGTTCACTACATTGTATATAAATTCAATCTAGAATTAATGTGCTAAATGACTTTTGAGCAAATTGTTCAGTAGCCATAACATGATTTTACCTTATGCAATGCCTGGACATTTGAGTACTTAAATAATTGTTTGTTGAGTGAATGTACAAATGATGAATAAATATCAAAGTACAGAATCCTGGATTTTTCTCCAAATAGTGTTTATTAAAAACTAATAATCAATTCAGGTACAAAGTAGATTCTATGTATTACTTTTCTTCTAGAAAATTAGGCACAAAAAAATTTCCCAAGATATACTCTTAATTGAAAAATCAATGGGTGTGAAGAGGGGTGGAAGCTGGGAGAATGAAGGATTCATCAAGTCAATTCTATAGCATCTGTTCTCTATAGCAATGATTACCTAACCAGCACATCAGCTGGAGGTCTTTTGTTTCATATTTTTAATTTAATGATTTGGAAAGGAAACAAATTTAGCATATGACTTTTTTTTTTTTTTAGAAATACTACAAACACTAGTGAGATCACAAAAATGAACAGAGTCTAATATCAAAAGGAAACAAATCTCTATCAATTGAATTGTGGTGAGGAGAGAAATCCAATCCAAGGTGATGGTGATAAAATTAGAAATAAAAATCACTACAGTCATGTCATAAATCCTTTTTCTAATAATGGGTATGGGTGTCTGAGGTATGCTCCACCATGTCTTTCAGTCCACTGTGATATTGCAAGATTAAAGAAAACATCTACAAATATCTAGAACAAAAAAAAAAATTCTAAAGAGTTTATGTATTTAATCAAATTGAATTTTTTATTCTTCAGATATCCATAATAAAATCAGTTATTTCACAAAGTTTTGTAGCTTCTCTGAAACAATGAAAAACTAGACTATTACCATTTATATTACAGTGGCTTCGAATGATTTCTCTATTTGAATAGATAAATCATTTCTTCAAATGATTTATCTATTCAAATAGATTTATCTATTCAAGAAATAGATAAATCGAACCACTTACTCTCGTGACCCTTGCTTTAAGAACTAAAATGAACAACTGAAGGATTTGTAATTGAAAATCTCAGCACATATGTTGGCAACTTAATGCCAGATAATTTTACTTTTCATTAACACCTCACAAACTCCCTAATGAACATTACCATCAAATTAATCAAATAAAAGTGGTACAGGTTTCATAACATGTTCAATAGCGGCACTGTTAAGATCTGGATCTGGAATATTGCCCAAAGGCTCAAGTGTTGAGACCTTGGTCCCCAGTGCGGCAATGTTCACAGGCTGGGTTTTGGGAAATGACTGGATCATGAGGGCTTTGACCTCATCAACAGACTAATCCACAACAGCAAAATGAACTACTGGGAAGTGGTGGAAACTAGGAAACAGGACCTAGTTGGAGGTAGTAGGTCACTGACGGTGTATCCTAGAATGGTACTTTTATTATATTGTATTATTATACATAATAGTACAATTCATTATGCCATATTCATACATGCACATAATTTGCTCAATCTCCTATTACATTCCTTTTCCTTCTCCCCTTCCTCCCCAATCCACTTGCTCTACTCCACAGATCTCCCTTGTGTTAACATTAATTTGTGCATTATGATCATTTATATATGTATGTATGTGTGTGTATATTGTGTGTATGTGTATATATACACACATACATACACATATGGGGGGGTTCATTGTGTTATATTTGTACATGGAGGGGTATTTCTTTTCCATGGCCTCTTCCCCTCTTTTTCTGCTTCCCAGATGCCATGAGCTGAGCAGCTTTCTTCCTCCACACCCTTCCTCCCTGATGTTCTGCCTCACCTCATATTCAAAGCAACAGCACCAGTAAACCATGGACTGAAACCTCTGAAACCATGAGTCAAAATAACTCTTCCCTCAAATTGTTTTTCTCATTTATCAGATTGACAAGAATCGAACCATTTACCAGCATAGGAAACAAAAATCACAAGGGAATAATTTCATTACAATGAATTAATGGTTGAATGCCTGGTTCTGCACCCGCTTTAGAAAATTTTATATAGTAAAATTGGCTTCAATTTCTTCCCCTTTACTTAGTATCAGCAGGTGAAATGGGCAGAAGAATAATGTGAAATGTTCTTACCTGGACATTTCTGGGTTTTATTTTGTATTCTCATGAGTAAGGTCCCTGAGAATCTACTATTCTACTCTTCTTGTTATGGTACAAATCAGGTTCCTGGCAAGCACGTATCAGAAAGTTGCTTTTTCAACTTCACTTACAATTACTCTTCACATTGCTCTTGCTCTAGTTATTTTATATTAAAATATGTCATTTTCTAAAGAAATCTAAAATTGAGCACTGATTTACCCTAACCTATGTTTATTCAGGAAAAATAGTTGGACAGATTAGCAAATTAATATTCATAATCAAGCAGAAAAAGAACAAAAGGGATAATGAATAGCTATTAGTCACGGGAGGTAGCGGGCCAGGAGAAGCAGCTTGGTTGGTAATGGTGTGGCCAGCAGGACTGGCATCACATCCACTCAGTCTGGCACTGGCCTAAATACATTTCCCACAGGTGTCTCTACTGCCTCTTCACTAAATGCTAAAACCATAAGTAGGGCTATAACCTAAAGGCTTATCAGGATACTACCAAGAATCTACTACAAAGGTATTTTCAAGTTGATAAGACAGTGACAACTTACTAGGATCATATAATAGACCAGGTCACACTCACTGCATCAGTAAATCCTAACTACAATCATACAATTTTTATCCTTTTCTTTTTATAGATTAACTGACTCAGGTTAAGTAATTTGATTAAAATAATCCAACTTATAATCAACCAAGGAGCTCTTCTATTCTTTCAATACAGGAAAGAGCATCAAAAACTAAAATTATATAGTAAAATCATAGCTAAGAAGACTTAGAAAGGCAGTCTCAGTTGTGGGAATCTGTGACCAAATTATTCTTTCTACATGCTTCTAATACTTGTGGTAAGCATCAGCCCTTGAGGTAGATCTTGCTATAGCTCAATCAAGGGCTGTCTTTCCATTCAACCAGTGAAGACAATGCATGCTCCAGCACTGTCCATACCCACCCTTAAGGATTTGGTGAAGAACAGTCAGAAAGCCAAAATGAAATTTCCTAGGAATGAGAAGAATGTAGGCACAGCATGGTATTTCAGCAGGAATGCACAAGAAAGGACAGAAATTTGGGGCGAATGAATCACAACAGGAGCTGTGTTGGCAAGGACTCACAGCCTGCTTAGAAAAGGCTTTACCACTCAAAAAAACATACCTTAAAATGTTTTCCTCTGATGTAAAAAAGAAGAAGAAAAACAGCCTTCTTGGAAACTGGGTATCAAGATTTTGCAAGTAAAAACTATTACTAATGTTCATATGTATGAGGAGCTTACTATATGCTAAGTATTGATTGGTCCAAGAGATTTAAATGAATTAACTCACCCAGTGCTAGAGGTAGGTATTAATATTATTCCTATTTCTTAAATGGGAAAACCAAGACACAAAGTCACATAGCCTGCCAGTGAGGGAAAGAAGAACTAAAACTCAGGCAGCCTGGTCTAAGTACGTCCTACGAATTCCACAGACAAGCCCAGAGAACAGCTCCTTTAGTCAAATGTGATATTTTCAGGTGTAGGACACAGAGGTCTAATCTTTAAGAGCCCATTCTTTCATCAGTCACTGAAAGCTATTTGGAGAAACTACATGAAACTTTCAGACTCTAGTGGGGAGAATTTCTATGTGTTAGTGAATATTACTGATGATGACCATTTGAGAATTATTAAGAAGTACAGTATAGACAAGTGTACAAATCTAGCAGCAGGGGCATATTTCAAAAGAAAGGAAATACAGGACTGAACAAAGGGAAATTACTAATATTTCTACTGTTTTGCTTGCATTTCAAGAAGTCCTTCCTGCCAAGTAACTACAAAAGCATTTTTTGTACATGAATTATGTCTTCAAAATTTTGAGGCCAAAAATAAAGGTGTACACTCAACTACAAAATAGCCTTAAAGATGTAGGAGCTTTACAATGTTTAAATTGAGTCCAATTTTAAAGAACAGTACATGGGTTGAATGCTGTTTGAGTATTATGAACTCTGTCCATAACCCCATATTTTAAGTTTTTAGAAAACTAAAATGATAGTGAATCTTATGTGTAGCTAACTCCAAGGAAAACAGAAGAAAGCCAATAAAATCCTTAAGACAGATTTAGAACCCTTATCACACAAAACCACCATCTGAAAAGCATTATGAAGCATTCACATTCTCCCAGAAGGATTTAATTGCTCCAACTTCATTATGTTTAACATTTTTCTAACTCAGATCACAGCTATGAATCTCACCACTGATCCTGGCTCAATATCCTCATAGATCATTGCTAGTCAGGTTGCACCTGCTTTCTGATTGTCTGCACCCATTTCCAAGTTGAAATCAATGAAACCTATTAGCATGTTCTCTACTCCACACTTGAATTTCGGATAGTGATGTATTATTAATGTAATCATCCTGTCAAGCCTGGTTCAGCATCAGAAGTAAAACTGAAGCTTCACAACAGAGAAGTTTAATAAGAATACCTATTAAATTGTATTGGAATCTAAATAATTGAATGCATATTTGATATAAATTTTAAATTGAAATGGATTATATCCAAGTAGAGGGACATCAATGGAGAACAGACATCTTTTATACCTTTGAAAGACAAAACATGATTCTGCTCATGTATCACTGCATCTTGACACATAACCAAGATCATTTATTTCTACAGCTGAAGATGATTCCTTCTGTTTTTTTTTTTTTTTTAAGATGTTTTATGCTATGCTGGGCTTTACCTAATCAAAAAAAAAAAATCCTCCATTTCCAAATAAAGTAAATATATTATCTTCAGTCTGTCCACCTTAAAGTTTGAATCTCTAGATGACAGATACTAATTTTCTTTAATAAAATGGAAAGGCCCTCAAGAGAAAAATTAATGAAGGTGTTGATGAATTCATGCATTACCAAAGAAGAAATTTTAATATAGCAAAATTAACAAAAGAAAACATTTGCTTAATGTCTTATTTGTCTCAACAAGAATATTCTACTACTTCAGGATTAATGTTCACTTTCCTTGGTGCTTGCCTTAATATTAGTAAGATGATCATAATTAAAAAAATAAACTAATTTCCAACATACACCAGGATGTTTAAGCAAATTCACTTTCACTATGCCAGGTACTAACAATCTTCAATAGTCACCCAAAGAAATAATATCAGAGAGCAGCAACAAAGGGTTGTTTACTATACAGAAAGAGCTGCCTATGGGAGCATGTTAAAAACAACAGCAAAGGAAAGGAAAAAACTAAAACAGGTGTAAGATTGTTGTGACTTCACCCAATTCTCAGAATTTAGAGTCACTTTACTGGGCTATGGAATTTGAGTAACCTGACTACATTCTGTTGGGGCTCAGAAATTTGTGATATGTTACAGCAACCCATTCCACATATACAAGGCATTTGCTTTAAACTAAAACTGTGCACTTCTCCACTCCTGAAGTTACAGTGACATCTCCAAATGAATCTATTTGTTGTCAGTCTGCCTCTATTTCCTGTCTACATAAACCATCAGAGAATATACTTGAGGGACAGTAGATGGAAAAAACTACTTCAAAGTTTCTGACTATAGTTCAGGGGGGAAATTATGAGAAGCCAAACAAGATCAGATGCAGTGAAAATAAAAAGAATATCAAGTAGCCCTCCCTTACCGGCAGCGGATGCATTCTAAGACAGCCAGTAGGTGTCTGATACTAGGGATACTACCAGATCCTATACGTGATGTTTGTTCCTGTGCATACATATCCATAATAAAGTTTAATCTATACATTAGGCACATTAAGATATTAACAAAAGAACAATTATAGTCATGTGAATGTAGCCCCTCCCCCAATATCTAATTGTACTTCATATGATGGCTTCTGTTGCCACATCCAAGTGGCCAGCATCTCTACTCTTGTACTTTGCATCCATTGATAAGTAAGAGACACTTGAATACAAGCACTGTGGCACTGCTGCAGCTGCTCTGAGGCAACTACTCCCTGACTGACAGGCAGGGAGCGTATGCAGTGCGATATGCTGGACAAAGCATTTGTGTCCCCAGCAGGTTGGAGCAGGATGACACAAGATTTCATCACACTACTCAGAAGAGAGGCCAATTGAAAACTTACGAATTCCTTATTGGATTGATTATTAAATTTTGAGCTTAATACTTGAAGACCACAATTGACAGCAGGTAACTCAAACCACAGAAAGTGGAACAGTAGATAATGGAGTACTACTATTGTTGAAATATAAACTATGAAGTCAAATTAACTAGGGTTTGTGATTGTTCAGATGAGCAAGAGGGTAGAATCAAGTGTAACATGGAGGACTTGAGCCTGAGTGGATTACAAATCAGTGGATTCCCCCAACTCAGTTCAAGAAAACAGGAGTAGTGATTGACTAATGAAGTGATGGGTTCAGTCCAAGACATTAAGAGATGCCCAGGTGAAGATACTCAACATAATTTTCATGCTCAAAATTTCAGTGATGAATGTAGACTAGAGACAGAGATGTGGTAGCTATTAGCATCTTCTAGTGCTAAAAAATAGAAATATAATGCAATTCACTTAAGAAATTTCACAGCTGCTAGTAGCTATGTTTTAAAAAATAAAAAGGAACACAAGGAGTTATATTTCATTTTACTTTTGTATTCAAAATGTTTTTCAGCACATGAAAATAGTCAAATTTTAAGTACTAAGTAGCCATGTGCAACTCATGGCCACCATATTGTATAGTGCAGACCTGGGGGTAGTTGAAGGCTTGAGAATGGACATGTCATATAGAACACATTAGCAGAATAAGGGAGGATTTAAAATGGAGACCTGGATAAAGCCAAGAGAAATTTAAGAGAAAATAGATTATAAAAAGATGAGGAAAAACTTTTCAAAGCAAAAAGCACAGAAACTGGGAAAAACAGAAGAATCTAATCTTTCATGGAAAAGTTAACTATTAGTATCATGTACATGGAAAGCCAATTCGGCAGAACTTAAGATTCTCTATGTTCTAATAATAATTTTAACCTCAACATTTCAGTAGTGTACAGCAATATAAGTTGGAGCAGATATAGATTTTTATGGAACCTAAAAATTAGCCAATTTGGGGGTTCCCTTTAAAAGAACAAAAGTATGAATATAAAATTGTGTAGAGCCCTCTGAAAGCCTAAGAAAGGCTCTATAAAATTGAGGGACCCTGAACTTTAAGCTTCAATAGCTTCATGAAAATCCTACATCCAAATTGGTTCAAGAATTCAATAGAATGAATGTGGAACCCTAACAAGTCCTCAGCCCTTCTTTCCAAGTAACTCAGATTATGCAAAAAGTATACTGAAGAGATGTCTTCAATCACACATTAAACCACAGATACATAAGCTTTTGTCAGCCTTTTCCCCATACTCCTCCTAACCACTTCTTGCCCATGTAACATTCTTATTATCCTTTTCCTTCAATTTTCAGAATTCCTAAAAATGAAATTTAGGGGAAAAAAGAAAAAAAACTTCAGTGCTCCCAAAATAGTAAATGCAGGTTTACATCATCTAACTTGTTTGCCTTATTTCTTCTCAGAATGAAGTTGCATATTATAATTCTGTATAATTAAGAAATCCAGCTAAGCATAGGCATCTACACATTTTTGAGTAATGCATTCGGGGACTCACATGAGAAAATGAATGAAAGATGAAGACTCTTTTCAGTTTTAAAAATAAGGATTTCATTTAGAGTGGTCCTCTACCATATGGGACCACCTGGCTGCTTAGAGCAAAATCCTATCACCATGACAACTGAGCTCAAACTTTCCATAAAATCTTTAGGATTCTTATGATATATTCTTCCTCCAGCCTATTTTCTCTTGCCAAAGATAAATCATTTAGGGCTCCATTTTACAATGAAATTAATTTTTATACAAAAGAGAAAGAGCAATTTCAGACTGTCCTTTGATGAACTATGGGAGTAAACAATACACAGAGGAAAAAAAAAAAAGGTCTACAAAAATCCTTCAGTGGGATCAGAATGCCTGTGGACTCTGGGAAATTGCAACCAGACTCAAACAATCCAAAGGCCAGGTAAAATTCCAATATTTCAGAGCACTTTATAATGTATTCAGTAGTGTTTTATAAATAAACCTATTTGAACCTGCAACAATCACTTCAAGTTAGGAATCCTTTCCTGAGTTTATAAATGAGGAAATGATAGTTCAGAGAAGCAAATGTCTTGCCCTAGTTTTAGAACAAGAAAAATTCAAGATTTGTGATATCACAGCTCATGATCTTTCTTAGAATCACAGGCTTTAGTCAATCAAAAAGTGAGTCAGAGCAACAAAATGAAAAAGAACCTACCGGCTCATTTATTCATCTGCCAGGTACCACACACTGAACCCCAATAAATCCAGGTATGTTTTGTTTTTGTTTTTTTCAGAAAAGCTTTGTGCACATGACTTCTTGGCTGCAAACACACAATGTGATAATGATTAATAACGAGTATTCTTCATCCCCCAAAAGTGAGCAACTGCCTTGCTGGTGGGGGGAATTAAATTATTGCATCTCATTTATTCATTTTTCCCTAATATCTTTCATATTGCATTATCAAGTTTTCTAGGTTTCTTATTCTCCCTTTTAAAACATTCAGGCATTTGGTCTTCATAATGTTTCAGATCATTACTACAGAATTTCAGAAATTCCAACAGAATAATTAACCAGGATAGGATCCTTAAGTATCTCATATACATTTTTAATTTGACATTCAGTGAACAGTAAAATATTGAAGCCCCTCCAGTTATAACAAGCAATACCTATATGAGCTTAACCAGAAAAGCAATCAAAGTCAGTGTATTGGGTAAATTACAGTATTCAGTCACCAGGGAAGGCCCCAGATCAAAGCAAAATTAATTCCATTATCATGTGCTTTTCAATGTGAAATTAGAAATAAGGTTTAAATAACAGTTGATGCAAAGCAAGAGAACTGCCACAAGTAAACAATGTGAACACTACTTATTCTCATATCCAAATGCCAAACACATCTGAGGATATTCAGTGACAAAAACAAAGAAGGGGGAAAGACATTTCTCTAATGAATTGAGCAGGGAACACCAAAAGAAAGCCCTCTTTCTGGATCTGCTTCATGTCTGTCTATAGTCAGCTGGTGTTGTAGTATTATAATGTTCAAATATCCATAAGGCTTGCCTTTTGATACTTCCTAGAAGAAATCGCTCCTGTGAGGAATGCTAATCTCAGGAGCCCAGAAGGGGTGCTCTGGGGGCTCTCCTCCTACTCCACCAACACAACTGCTACTTCACATGGAACAGGTCAGTGAGTGCCGGTACTGGTGAGGAATTCCTTAATTGTCTGCTCATTCAGGGAAAGGAGGATTGGCCACAATATTTGAGGAGCCATGAAAATCTCTTTGGTAAAAGTCCCTCACTTTGGGGAGTTTCTTTACTTGCTTTTTAGTACTACCTAATATTTTAAGTATTCCCATGATGAGAACAGGACTCTGATGACATCAGATTTTTTCAAGAGTCTCTCAAAACCTCCTCCCAATGACTCTGAATAAACATTTAGTAAAACCAGCCTAGACATCACCTCAGATGACATCACCTGAGACACAGAGCTTACCTTCAAAATGACTATTGAGTTATATAAAATAAGTGGACCATGGCTGCAACCAATGATCCTTTTCTAAAAGGTATTCATTTTAGAGGGATAGAATAATCTTTTGAAATATCCAATTGTTTATCTTCTTGTGTTCATTGTCTTGTCATTTCTTATTTTGGAGATTTGGCCTGTTGCAAGTAATTTTAAAAAGCCTGAAGGTGGGAAAGCAGTATTTTCTCATGAGGAAGAAGACAGGTCAGAGAACTAGTACCTACTCTGTGGTAGGAGCAGGACCTAGTAGGGGAACTGCTTCATGAGACAAAGTGAGAGGTGGTCTAGCTACCATGGCTCTGGGAGACTCAACTTTGCTTGGGATTCCTGGACTCAAATTAAAGCATAGAATTAAAGAAGTCAGGAACCAAGAGAAACATTTGGTTCTGAAATGATGGTGCCTTTCTCTCAGCAGTGACCACCAAATACAGATGATCAATGAAAATGGAGCCTACACCATTATCTTACTGTGTACGCATAAACCTGGGACCTCTGCACAACTCCAGAGGAAAGAGGGCACTTAAAATTAGGTTGAATTTCCCACTATGCTAATGGTATCTTCAAATTAGAATTAATTGCAAAATATAATGAAGAAATAAAATAGTTTCAGTGCACTCAAGTTTATGAATGATGGTTCAGACTAGTTTGATATTTTTCTACAAGTCAGTCAAAATAAAAAATTCCCCATGTTAAAGTTTCTCACCATCCCAGTTTCACAAAGGATTAGGGCACTAGATGATTTGGGGGGTCAGCTGAAGGTGTGCTTTCCATTTCACATTTTTACTTGTGAATAATGTGACCACTTTAGGCCACTATTGCTTATATCTTACATAAATATGGAAAATGTATCAACAAAGAGCTGAGGAAATTCCAACAGAACATGTTATCTTTAATTTAGACATATGTGGAAATCATGGGTAAACCCTTGCTGAAACTGTTGACTGAACCACATTTGAGAGTTAAAACAACTAAAAAGAAGCCTCTAAGCTGGGTGCGGTGGCACATGTCTGTAATCCCAGCACTTTGGGAGGCTGAGACTGGAGAATCGTGAGTTTCAAAGCCAGCCTCAGCAATAGCAAGGCTCACTAAGCAACTCAGTGAGACCCTGTCTCTGAATTAAAATCACAAAACGGGACTGGGGATGTGGCTCAGTGGACCCATACCCCTGAGTTCAATCCCTGATACCAAAAAGAAAAAGCTTCTTGTCAATTTAACACCACTCCATGATTCAATAAAGGAACATCTAACCGTAGAAATAACTGATATATGTAAGCAGAAAAATTTTTGCTAGACAAATAAATATAAAACATTTGTTTCATAATATGTCTGGAACAATAACAATTACCATTAGCACAGTCTGCAAAACAGACTAAGAAAATAGAATGGAGAGTCTGGGTAAAAACAAAAAAAAAAAAAAAGAACCATCTTTAGAGATTCTGTCATTCAATATTACTCAAAATGGAATTCTAAAACTATCACAGCAGGTCACACAACCAGCCATCAAGTATTCTTAATTATTCATGTGAAAGCAAAGCTTGAAAATCGTGTCATGTTCAAGACAAAAATGCGTAGGGACCTGAAATACACAGTTAACAGCAAAGACTAGCATCGAATTGTCCGCATTTTAATCCCAGCTTTGCCAGTTACCAGCTTTGTGAACTTTGCCAACTGGTAAGAAAGTTTCTGCATCCATAATATGGGCATAATGATAGTGTCTAAATTAGACTGTTTTGAGACTGGCATCAGAAAACATGAGTAAAGCTCTGTGTTGAGGCTGATGCCTGCCACACAGCCCTCAAAATACTGTATAGAGTGTTACTGTTAGTACTATCATTATTACTCATAAACAGCTGTAAAAGAAAATCTTGAGATACTTGTATTTTCTGGGTATCAACAAATTTATTCAAAAATTATTTATTAAGCAATAGGGCACAAAGTAGAAAGTTAAGGACCCTCCTTGCCCTGGACCCTTCATTTCAGTAGTAGGATGAGAAAAGATACACAAGAAGTCAACAAATAAGTCAAGTCATAGGTGATATGTCTGAAGAGCTGAGGGACAGTGTATAGCAGCAGTGATACCTTAGTTTGGGGTCAGGAAAGGCAAACTCTGAAAGTTAGACATCAGAGCTGATTGCCAAATAATGAAAAGGCACCTGCCTAGGAAAGAAAGATGTAGGTCAAGAGGTTCTGGGGAAGAGAATATTAAGTTCCAAGGCCCTAAGGCAAAAAGGAGTCTCGGGGGCCTTTGGAAGAGTTTCTCTCCCAGAATTATCCCAACAGGACAGCATGTACCAGCAAAAACTCTTTTGTTAATATGCAGCATGAATCTTCAGGGAGAGGTTTCTGCTTCCTGTTGCTCTATGTAGAGCCAAAGCCTTCATCCATAACCTGCATCAATTAGCTCCATCATTCTTTACTGCAGTGGAGTGTACAAAGCAGGCCAGTGTGTTTATTCTATCTCAAATCTCTACAGCAATCTCACTTTACCATATGCTGATTATATGCTGATTCTGTTCATCATGGTATGAACCTACCACAGTTAAGTTTAGGGAATGGGTGGACTGGGGCTATTTTCAAGCAAGTAACAGGGTAGAGACTATTAAGCTTTCCCCCAAGTTCATTGTTAGAGATGGTTGTCAAGAAGACGTCTGAGGTCAATAATTGAAGTCACCCTTGTTAAATTATTTGTAGGGCAATTCTCTATCTAGTCATCATCCATTTAGAGGGAGGGGGGAAAGGCAGGACAAAAAATGGATTCTGTTCTATCAATCCTTTGGTTGTTTTCCACCACAAAGATAACACCAAGCATTCACATCACTAAATGGTTCAAAATAAACCACTGATTAAAGATATTCCTTCCACAGTGACTGCCACAAAATATAACATCATCTCAAGGGACCTCAAACATTGCATCTGCACCCCACCAAGGTCTCAAAAGAAAAAAGGCAATATTCTAATCAGCCAACTGCAAAGTAGAAGCAATTTGGATTCCTTACAAATAAATTGTATAACAAGTCACAAAAAGGTACAATATTGCTTCCAAGAGAGAGAAAACAGGCATTATGCTTTAAGTATCAGTGTTTTCTTTTTGTTCTTTCCTATAATTGTTTATGGAAAGAATATTTAAAGAAGATAAGTCAGATTCATTTTGCATGAAATAAGGACAGAGAGGATTGTAGGATTACTACTCCTTTGTTTTGAGATTTTTTTAAGGTTTTTATATGGTTCCGTGTTTTTATTTCCCCTTGCTTCTGTTCATGTTCTTCCTATTATGGCTACCCCAATGCAGGATAATGACAAGCCCACCTATTGTCATTCTTAATAGACAAGTTGAATTTGCTATATGGAGTCAGCAATCTCGGTATTAGCATAGATTTGAAGGTCCAAAAACAGCTGGGGGGAAATAATAGTTATCATCTGAGAAATTTAGTAAAAAAGCAGCTTTAGCACTGAAAATGTGCTACTAAGCAACAAAGTTAAAGCGAATGTTTGGAATTCTTAGTTTTTGCAATCAAGTTGAAGGGGGAAAATGCAGATACAGGAAATGATTAATTATCAGATGTCTTCTGATTAAACCGTGTTTTGTTTCTGATTATTCCAAATGCATACAAGGATACATGCTACCAGGTGATTGTGGAAGGCTGGACAAAACATTGATTTCATTATGGCTGCTACACATTTGTACACAAAGACAGCTAAATAATCTCTTCCAGAGTCCATTTCCAGACCTTGAAGTAACTAGACATTATTATAAACACAAGAGCATCATAAAGCATGAGTTTTCCAAAAACCAAGTATCATTTCCTCTCCTTTTTTAAAAAACTAAAATAGAGGAACAGAATACAAAGTACGTGGATTCTGAATGCATTCTTCCAAATATCAAATATACTTTTCATGATGAATGCTCCCTTGGGTCTCAGCCTTAGAATAAACATCATGTCAAGACATTCAGGGACAGCCTCATCTGACAATAATCACACCTTGAGCAGAAAGGAGTCTCTCAGCATCCCTCATGGGTACATAAATTCCCAGGAATCAGGAGTCAGAAAGATCCTCCTCCCCCAAAAGCAAAGAAACTAATGTCCTTGTCCACATGAATGAAATAGATGGTTTTAGATTAAAAATAAAATACATACACTTTTATGATATTATCTCATGATATAAAGCCCTAAAATACCAATTCAAAATCAATTATTTAGTCATGTATATGAAATCTATATATGTATACACATATATTTAATAGGAAATATATATACCTACCATTTTAACTGTACCAGATACACTATAATAATAAAAGCTAATATTTATTAAGCTTATATTTATAAAAGGTTCTATTATATACAAACTCTCATTTAACCCTTACCACCTTTTTGTTAATTCAACACTGTTATTATTCTCAATTTGCAGTTGAAGATTCTGAGTATCAGACTGTCAATAATTTTTCTTGGTTTCATCATCTATAAAATGGAGATAACAATGATGCCCACCAGAGAGGGTTGGGGGTGATCATTAAAAGAATTAATGTTTGTTACAACAGTACCTTACATACAGTAGTAGTTCGTTCCTTTTAATTAACAGCAGCACCGTTGCAGTAAATTGACCAACATCCCAGAACTACCATGCGGTACTGCAGTCTCAAAAAGCCCATCTCCTAACCACTCTCCACACTGCCTCTCATTACCAACAAGGGGTCACTTGTAGAAAAAGTCCCTTAAATGAGGTGTTTGTAGACATTCCCATAGATGATACAAGAAAGATGGGCCATGATTAATTGTAGTGATGGTATAAGGAAGAGCTAATTTCTGAGGTGAGTAAGCCCAGATTATTTAGAACTTGGTAGACCATAACCAGCCTCTTGAATTACATTGGAAAGCAAATCACAGCAGAGCTGAGGGAGTGAATAGCCTCCTGTAATGTGCTCCCTGTAGCTTGCTCACTTAGCACTTTGCACCACCAGTTTGTTCTATTTGCTTAGTTTAGAAGTCAATAAAGCTATGCACAAAGCTGCTAAGCACACATAAAATACAAAAATATCAAGAGAAAATAAAGGCAAGAAAACAACACTGCCATTCTTACTGAACACTTGGGTTCCCACCATGGTCCAAGAAACTCTTAATGACAAAAATATGCCCTTGACATCTTACCAGATGAAAGTTTTATGCTGATAAATGATTCACTCTAAGACTATCTCCATCCCATGTGATAGGCTTCAACAGCTCCTCCATGTGGTCACTAAACACAGCTGAATGAAGAGGAACCTGGAAACCATGGCTAGGAAAGCTATGGTCCTTGGAGCTTCAACTGTAGCCCTTTTTTGAGAAGAAACTCTTGGTCTTATGCCACATCCAAAAAGGAACCCAAAAGTCAACCCAAATGAAGACCTGAACCTAGAAGAAAACATAGGGAAGAGCTCAACTCTGAACTTGGCAATGATTTTTTGGGTATCACAGTAAAAGCTCAGACTATAAAGCTCAAATAAATAGAACTATAAACTAAAAATTTACTCACAGCAAAGGAAACAATCCAACAAAACAAAGGCAGCCTACAAACTGAGAGAAAAATAGTTGCAAACCATACATGTAATAAGGAGTTAATATCCAAAAATATGAAGAACTCACACAATTCAATAGCAGGAAAATTAACCCAAGTTCAACAAATAGCAAAGTGTCTGAAGAGACATTTCTCCAAAGACAACATACAACATACAAATGGACAACAGGTATGTGAAAAGGTGCTCAACTTCACAAATCAAGGACATGTACATCAAAACCACAACCAAGTATTACCTTATACCTGCTCAGATGACTTTTATCAAAAAGACAAAAGATAACAAGAGTTGGTGCATGTGTGGAAAAAAGGAACTCTTGTACACCATCAGTGAGAATGTACATTAGTGTATTTGTTATGGAAAAAATATTGATGGTCCTAAAGAAATTAAAAATAGAACTACCATCACCCAGAAATCATCCTCCTGAGAATATGCCCAAAGGCAGTGAAATCACCACCTTGTAAAGATATGTGCATCCCAAGTTCACTGCAGCATGATCTGTAACAGCCAGGACAAGGAAACAAGTGGGGTGGGACTTAGCTCAGTGGCACAGTGCTTGTCTAACATGTGTTAGGCCTAGGTTTGATCCCCTGCACAGCAAGAAAAGAAAAAACAAAACAGACACAGAAACTATTAACATGTCCATTGGTGGGTAAAGGGATTTAAAAAAAAAATATTGTAGTACATATTTATGGTGGAATACTTTTCATTTGCCACACCATGAATGAACCTGAAGGATTTCATACTAAGTAAAATAAGCCAAACACTAAAAATTATTGTTATGATCTCCATGCTGAATGTAAAAAGTAAAACAGTCAAATACACAGAGAAGATAAAATGGGTTACCAGACTCATGAAGGAAGAGGAGGAGGAAATGAGATAATGTAAGTCAAAGGGAAAAGAGGAGTCTGGAGGACAGATAACATTAAAGAATATGACTTGGAGAAAAGTTATATTCAATTATGAGACTTCAATCCCAATATTATGAACCATAATGTAGAAACCAGACAATTTTAATACCTAGATTTAAAGCTGTCTAAAATGAAGAAGGATAAACCTTAAGACTTACACTAAGCTCTTTTTTCTTTTGTCCCCAGAGCAGCAAGCCCCCACAACCAGGAGTAGTGTTAACCCAAGTATATGACCCTAACTAGGGCAGGATTAACATAATCTTATAAATCAGATCTCATTCTCCCACATACTACTCTAACCACCCACATATCAGGCACTTGTGACTATATGCAAGAAAAACACCTGATCATGCTCAAAAATAAACATGCCAATCCCACGCAAAGAATTTCTCAGAGTCTTAAATGACTGCAAAAGTGAGAAGGTTGAAAAGAGAGTTTTAATTCCATTGATTCAATACAATGCTGCTGAGACTTCTCCATGTTTAGAAAGGAAATGTCCTACTTAAGTTGGTACTGTCCTAGTTGTTTTATATGTTCTTATGATTGGGGTGTGCAAGTTATTAAATTGCCTTGGGCTTAACAGAGTTGTAATGCATCTGATTATCCCTGAGGTTTAAAAGCAATAAGGAGGACACTTAGACACTTTTATTTTTCATAGCTTAGGGAATCCAAAATGCTCTTTGTTAAATGAATTAAAAATATAGATAACTAAAAATAATGCCAAAGAACATTGGATGACTGTCACTGTGAGAATGGTTGATTGTCTCACTGTAAGAATACAGCACTTCTTAGTGAGAGATGATGCCTAACCTATGGACCAGGAATCTTGAGACATGACCACTAAGAAGCTTATTATACAGTTAACAAATGAGATGTACTATGTATTTCCTACCAGAAAAACTAACTATAATCTCAAAGTCAAATATGAAGCTGCTGGAGTTTATTAATGCTAAAAATGTGATCTACTTAAATCCATAATTAAATCAAAGGGGAGTTTAATGAGAAATCAATAGATATCACAAAGAAGTATCTCTGTGGTGCTTACAGTTTCTAAGACACAAAACAGCTTCAAACAATTTTGTGGCGTGTGTTTGGAGGCCCATCCCTTGTTTGTGCCATCTTTCCCACTGATCTTCCAGCTGTCAGATTGAATCTAGCCATGGGCAGAATGCAGTCACCCAAGGCAATGTGTAAAAACAATGGAAATAACAATACTACTGTTCATGAAACTAAATTAACAGCAATGAACATGATATTCATGCCAGCCATGCGTGATAGTTGGTCATTATTAGTGAAATCTGTTTCATTTGAAACAATACAACAAGGCAGTCCTACCCTTTTGGAGGGACACAGGAATCTACTTCTCCAGTCTTCTTGTTTCTTCCTGGGGCTAAGTGACTGAATTCTGACTAACAGAACATGGGTAGCAGAAAATTAAATCACTGCTAAACTTGGCCCCTACAACTGCCAACTTGATCTTCCATACCCTCTTTCCACTCACTGGCCATCTGGATTGGAAGATATGGTTAAAATTTCAAGGAGGCTCTGGGGAACATACAGAACCAGGAGAGAGGAAGATGCTGGAATCCCAGGTCACCATTTGAAGGGGAAAAGGCCAGATGCACCTCCCCACTTTCAATTACACATAGCTGTTAATGTTCTGATTTTAAAATTTCCACATCCTTACTTATCAAGACTTACGGTGGACTTTCATATTGCCTTCCCCTCACTCTTGGTCCAGAAGACTGAACCCAGGGGCACTAACCACTGAACCACATCCCCAACCCTTTTTGTTTTTTATTTTGAGACAGGACCTTGCTAAGTTGCTAAGGCTGGCTTTGAAACTGCCATCCACCTGCCTCAGCAACCCAAGTCACTGTGTGCCACTATGCCCAGCCTTATCATATCCCTAACTATGAAATCTAACATTCATTGAGCACTATTAATACTTCCTAGAAAATTATTTCATACAGTTCTCACAAGAATCTTCAGAGCCTTGGCATCCCCATGATAAAGCTGAAGCAAGGAGAAAGCCAGTAAACTGAGGTTATATAGCAAGATAAGGCAGAGCTCAGTAGAACTCAGCTGTCTCTTCAAAGTTCACACAGGAAAAGATCATGGAAGGGGCTAGGGTTGTAGCTCAGTGGTACAGCACTTGCCTAGCATGTGTGAGACACTTGGTTCGATTCTCAGCACCACATATAAATAAATTTTTAAAAAAAGGTCCATCAACTAAGAAAACTTTTTTAAAAAAAGTCATGGAGTTCCTACTCAGTGTATCCCAGGCACCATGCTATGTAATTGAGATACAGAGAATAAGGAGAGTGCCCGACTTTGAGGGGCTTACACAGCCAAGTGGGGAAATAATTGACATTTCCAGGACTCAATGAACTACCCTGACAAAGAGCTCAAAGTACGGGTGAAATTGAATAATTTCCAGGCACTCATGGAATAGTAGTTTCATCAGAATCCTGCTACTATTCATTTGAGTGAGAAGGTTCAACCAGGCACCACCCTGAGGGCTTCCCCACCCTGAACCCTTTGAGGAACTAAATGAGGAATCAAATCACCAAACATCATTTTGGTACCTTGGCTTTCTGACGGATTATTAAGCCTTCCAAGCAGCCTGAGGTTTAGTTATAACTTATGTCACCTCTTGATTAATTGCTGCCTGCCCATTTGGGAAGCAGCTGCTGATTTCTAGTAAGCAAATGCTGTACTCTTTAGCCTCCAGGTGTGTTTCTCCCAACGCTTTGAACATTCTTCTCTTGGTCTGCCTCACTTGTCTGCTTCCTCTGCTGAGCTTGCACACCACCCCGTATTTCTCCTTAGTGTCTGGTCACTGGATCTTCATTCCTGGTCTGTCAAGCTACAGTCAATTATGAGCCACTGTAATAAATGAGGGCTCACTCCTCAAGGGCTTGACATTAATATCCTTTTCAAACAATTTTAAATATCTTTAAAGATTCATTTAATCGGTGTTTACTACTTTCTAGTCATTGTGTGCAATAGATATATGAATACAATGATGAGCAAACCCACATGTAATTCCCATCCATCACAGAGACAGAGGCACTGGACAGACACTAATGAAATAACTAATCTGTCAATTAAAATTGGGATAAGTGCTATGGAGCAGTACAGAGCACATCAATATAAGATATAGTACAATAAGATAGCAGAAATAATAGCACAGGTACAACAAAGGATGAATGGAAATTAATTAGGCTGAGGTTGATAGAAATGTCATTTTAAAGGGAGGGTCCAGCTTGGGCAAGGGCTAAGAGCTACAGGGAGCATTGCAAACACAGGGGCTTAAAAAATGCAAACTGAGGGGAAGCTAGGAGCAAGATAAGCTGAAAAGAGGGACAGAGGCCAGATTTTGTTAAAGACAGTGAGGTTTACCACCACCATAAATAGATCTTGTAGACCTTAGACAAGGACTTCAGAAATCCTTCTATAACCACTGTATTAAGGAGCTTCCTAGAGGCATCACTGATTTGTCATTTATGCACACCCTGTGGGCAGTTTTCACTACTACAGGGGCCATCTAATGAGAAAGGTGGGTTGGAATCTGTCCTGAACTTTAGCTGCTGTGATGAATGACCTCATCGTGGCCCTGGAAGGCATTCCAGTCAGCCTCAGATCCCTGCCGTGGACCTACTCACCTGCCTTATCTGCCTTAGTCCAAGGCAGAGGGCAATGCTCACTAACACATCCTGCTGTGCCTGGATTGATGCCCTAAGCCAAATGGAAAGACCAACACAGAAACTTGAGGAAGTCACCAGGTTTTCTAAGACAAACCGATGTTTGCAGGATTTGTTCTGTTAGCTAGGTTGGAATCCTGGAGGGCATGGTTGGAACCCTGGGGGATGAAGTTAGCCTCATCATGCCACTTGGAATCCTATTGATAAGAGCCTTAATTAAATACTGTATGAGACAAATTAAACAGATTTGGTCCAGCTTCTGCCAGCCAGATTAATTAGAGTGCCCAATGGAATGACATACTCATGGGAAAATTCTCCAGAAGCCAAGATAAAAAACAAAGTGTGGGTATTATGAGGAGACAATTCTCCATGAGTCTTCAGCATTTATGCATTTCTTGCAAGTGGAGGTAGGTATCAACAGCCTTTGTTCTGAACTATCTTTTCAAAGACATTCATGAAGAAAATAGCCTGGGAAGATAAAAATAGTGCCTCTCTCTCGAAAAAGGGCAGATTTGTTTATTGTCCATTATAATAATGTTTCAATCCAAGGCAAGGATTTGCTTAAAGTATATTTTAAGATTTTCAGCTTCCCTAGCTTTGGTCAGGCTCCTTTTCTAGAATGCAAGCTGCTATGTGTGCAGGCATCATTGTCTCTTGTCCTTCTCTGCATTGCCCTCTGGGGACAGGGGCTCAGAGATCTAGTCCAAATGATAATACCCCTGCTACTACTATTGCTCTGAGCAATGAAATCCTTTGCATCTGATCAGAAGTCTGTCTCTTGCCAGCAAATATGAATTCTGGCAGGTTAGCTTATTAAGCTAATAAATAGGATAAAATTGCAGACTTGTCACATCTGACACTTACAACCTTCAGTGGTAGATAATATGATGCTCACTTTTAAGATGAGGAAACTAGGGTTCTGCCACATAATCTGTTGCACCATAAACTACTTCCTTTTATTTCTTTTAATCATTCAAGCTTCAGTTAAATGTTCCAAGTCCAGATGTGGTGTATGGAGAATCTATGCCTTTGGGCTTTATTTTAAATATTTTTATCCAGATGTCCATCATTAAATGTGCTACATTTATGTCATTGATGAGCAGTGACCCTGGGATAAACCAACTTAGCACTTGAGATTCCCCTCACGATAGGGCTGGCATGTGCTCTACTCTGTTCCAAAGTCAAGCCCAAGGCTCCTGTTCTGCGGTTGTAAAAGGGCATTTGATGCACTTTTGGATACTGTGGTATGGAGTATGTGGCCTAGAACTTCGTAGCCATTTTTCTCTCAGAAAATATTCTGAAGAAAAGAGAATTTAAGCAGGACATGGCCAAGGCAGTTACATACAAATAGTGTTGGATCCTAGATCAGAGTATACCTGATAAGAACAACATTGTACTTTGGTTTCATCAAATATCCTTTGCTATGTGTCCCACAAAAGTTTGCGTGTTAAAACCATAATTCCTATCCAGCAGTGTTGCAAGGTGGAACCTAATGGAAATATTTAGGTCATGAGCCCTATACCTCATGAGGGAAGTAATACTGCCCTCATGAAATAAGAGTTAATTCTTGGGGGTGAGTTATTACAGACGCAGGTTCAATTTCCTTGGCTCTCTCTTGCTCAGTGCAATGTCATGGAGCAACAAGAAGGCCTTAACAGGAGCTAAGCAGATGCCAGTACTATGTTCTTAGATTTCTTAGCCCCTAGATCCATGAACTAAATAATCTTTTCTTGACAAATCATCCAGTCCATAATATTCTGTGATATCAACCCAAAAGGGACTAAGATAACCTCATTAAAACAAATTTCAATTCATTCTGTCCAACTTCCAACTGTGAAATTGCTCACTAACATAGCTTATCTGGGTTTAGAACCCATCTTCATTTAGAACCCATCTTCATTGGCTTTCGCTTTTCCTACCTAAAAAGAGGTGACTTGTAGAACACTTCAAGGAATCAATAAATGGGACTTTTTTAAAAGACAGCCAAGTAATGATATCAAATTTCTTAATAGTCTGCAGAATTAATAGTCTTTCATTATCCAGGGTTGCTGGCATGATCAAGGTATTCTAAGCCAATAAAAGGAGAAAATAAAACTATTGAAAGATATCTAAAGCCTCTGGCAAAGGTATGAACAGTATTCTATATATTAAAATGCTTATCAGATATAGAGAAATTGATGTAAGATTCCTGCCACCAGAATTTGTGTTAACTTGAATGGTTAAGAGCACAGCATATTTGAAGAATTTCAAGTAGTAGAATGTTTTTGAGGGATGCAGTAGGAGGAGATTAACTGACAAGGGGTTAGATCATAAAGGGCACCACAGTTTGATATGTAAATTAATCATCTTTATTCTGCAATTCAGATGTTTTAATTTGGAAAACAGACTATATATGTGGAATGTTCACACTCTAGAGATACAATTATATTGTATGTGTTTGGGAGAAATACACATAAATACGATGAAAGGAAATATAACTGTCTCTAAATTCTAAAAGGTCCATGGATGAAAAAAAGGTTATGAAATCTGTTAGGAGCATCTGCAGGGAGATTTTCCTTAAGGAATTCTGGGGAGAGATCAGTCTGGCTTCTGGGCTGCATATGAATTGGGCAGATGGTATAAGACAGTAAAAGAAGGGAAATCAGGTGAGAGACTATCGTACTGAGCACTGAATTAGAACAAGATATATTCCATGCTTTTATAATTACGTCAAAATGGATCCTATTGTCATGTGTAACTAAAACAAACCAATTAAAATAAGAGAGAGAGAGACTATGGGAACTGCCATAGAAATGATGCAAATGGAACTCACCAAAGGCAACAGTGTTTGTGCTGTGAACATGAATAAGCGCAATGGTTTTAAATGTGTACATATTTTTAATTGCCAAGACTACACGCACAAAGAACAGTACTAGATATAAAAGTAGTTTGCTGGTAATGTCTCTGGATACACTCCAATTAAACCTGATATTGGTTTTACATTTTGATTATTGTCATTTTATAGATAATGCTAATTATTTCTGTCTAGCAAAGTACAATTTCCAGGAATAACCTGTAAGATCTCACAAAGCTATGTGGGTGGGAATATGAGCAAATAGTCTTAATTAAAACAGTCCAACTATATTTGCATAATGGTTATATACAATGTAAGAAAAGAAAATTTATGCAAAGGACAATATATAAATGAAATGATGCTCAACATTATTAATAAGCAAAATCTTTTCTCAAAGAGGAAACATATTAAAGTCTGAAAATACCAAAGTCAATAAGGAAGCTGACAATTCTTGCACTGCTACTGGTAAAACAACTTTGGAAAGTAATGCGTTAACATCTAGTAAAGCCAAAGATATTTATACTCATGGTTTCATAATACCCAAAACCTATGAACAAATCACATTACATAACAAAAAGGGACTTAGAAGATTTTATTACGTTATGGAATTGAGGTGAGAAGATTATTCAGGTATACCCAATGTGATCACAAAGGTCCTTGTAAGAGTAAAGAGGTAGGAAGGTCAGGACTAAAGGGAGATTTGTGATGCTACACTATTGGCGTTACTAATGAAGAAGAGGTCACAAGCCAAGGCATGCAGGTGACCTTTAGAAGGCTCTTTTGCTCAGGCAAAAAAACAATTCTCATTTCCAGAGTCCAAAAGGAACACAGCTATGTCCACAAACTTATTTTAGCCCAATAAAACCACACTTCTGATCTTTAGAATTGAGAGAATAAATCTGTTTTTTAAAGCCAGTAAATGTGTGCACATTTTTTATAGGTATAATAGGAAACTAATCCAATATCCTTTATCTACAAATCCCACTCTAAGAGAATCTAGAGAAAACCTCACATATTTAAGAAAACTTTTTCAAAAATTATTGTTGCAGCTGGGCACACTGGTGCACGCCTATAATCCCAGCAGCTTGGGAGGCAGGAGCATCTCAAGTTTAAAGCCAGTCTCAGCAAAAGTGAAGCACTAAGCAACTCAGTGAGACCCTACCTCTAAATAAAATACAAAATAGGGCTGGGGATGTGGCTCAGTGGTTGAGTGCCTCTGAGTTCAATCCCTGGTACAACCCCCCCAAAAAATTTATTGTTGCAGCAGTTTTATAAAGGCATAAAACTAGAAACTACCTAGATTTCTATCATTAGACCAAAAAATGTGCCAAAAAATGATCATACAAAAGAGCATCATGCAACAGTAAAAATAAAGTTCCATGTGATAACAGGGATATATCCCCAAAACCCGACAGTGAATGGAAAGAACTCAGTCTACCTTTTAACTTCAAAACACTCCAAAACATTATATCATGTTAAAATCATTATCTACATTAAGAGAATAAAACACACATAAGAATGATAAACATTAAACTCGGCATGTGATTCCCCTTTAGAATAAGAGAGCATTCTGGTTTGAAGAAAATGTGAAGCCAATAAAATATTGAGATTAGGTGACCTTTGGTGGTGAGCTGCAGTTGTCCGTTCTCTTTCTGTACCCACTGATGACTTCATTTCAGACAAAATACTCTGCAGCAATCTCCCCACTCCCAATCACCACCATTTATGCTAATGCTGTTTTCTCATTTGTATCAGAATCTAAAATGAAAATACTAATAAAGCCCTTTACTCAACTGGTAGAGCTGAAAGAAAAGCACCCAGTGAACCGCAAGTTTAGAAGGTCTTAGAAAAGGCAGGTCTCAATCTTTCATCTTAGAATTCCGGTCAACCTCAAAATGTATTGAGGACCTCACTGATTGTTGGTTTATGTGGGTTATGTCTATACACATTTACCCACCAAGAATTAAAATTGCCACCCATTTTCAAATATTGATCAATTCATTTAAAATAGCATTGCTGTAGCCTGTACATATTAAAACTTAAGTATGTATATGATGGTAAAATATTTTCAAAGACACATAGAATGACGTTCTACATTTTTGTAAATCTTTTTCTGTCTGGCTTTATAACATTTAGTTAGATTCTGATATCATACATCATTTTCACTGAAGTATATAAATTCATAGATTATATAAATCATGGACCCCAGAAAGAGTGGGGGGAGGTATCCAAGAGTCCTAGGCCAAACCTTCAGAACTTTCATTCTCAAAAACTGAAGAATATAGTCAAAAGTATAACATTAGTCTTAAAAATAGGCTAAAAAACAACTGGCCATCTGAAGACTGATGAAACTATAGAAAACCAGAAGTGTATTTCTCACCCCACACACTTATGTTCAAGTTTAAAAAATAAAAATTTTTGAAAAAGAAACTGGTAAGTTTACTACTGTTAAACAAAAGTTGAAAAAAAATAGACATTTAAAGAACAGATCATTTTGATTCAAGACTTTGAAGTATTCGTAGGTAACAAACTCATGAAATTTTCATTCCAATGACTGTTGCCCACCCAAAAGAAGATATACTACACAAATAGAAGTTTATTTCTATTTGTAAATACTATTTATTTCCTAAGAGAAAAAATTGCTGAGAAGAGGACAGTCAGAATACTAAACCATTTCAACTTCTGGTACAGAACTTTATAATAAAATCAAATTGGATAAATTTTTGGGCAACAATCATTTACCACAGTATGAATATTTTAATGTAAATGTGCACTTGGTATCTAAATAAGGTTATTTCTGCCTGGAGATCAATGAGAGTATATTAAAAAATGATAGTGACAATGGGAACCCCACCACCCGCCCCCACCCCCTTGGTACTTTGGGGAGTACAGAGATAAGCATAAATAATACACAGCCACAGGTTCAAGGCCTGTGTTCATCCCCAGCACACACTCCAGAGCACCCAAGCAGCCTTCTTGGGCCAGATCCAAATAACTCCTGATAGAAATATAAGTCCCTGAGGCTTGTTGCTAACATAACTATCTGGAGCTTATCTGATAAAAATCCAGGAGGATTAGAGATGGGGGCAGGGAATTTTCACACATCAAAACTCCCTTATTTGGGAGGCATTTAACTCTATAGCCATATATACTCACAGCTCTTCAAATATAGGAGATTCTTGGTTTAAATATTAGATAACACTGCCAGAAAATAAGTACCATTATTTTTCTTCAAATTAACCATTTATGAGTCAGCGATGGGCTTATTTTTGAATAAGTTTTCTTTAGCCTTTTAAAAACTAAGCAAAGAGATAAACTAGGTAAGGCATTAGCAGCAGCTACATTCAAGATAAAAGAAAGCTAAAGAAAATAATTGTTTTTAGTATCAATTAAGCAAATTAGTAAATTAACTAGGGCACTGAATATACACTGTAAATTTTCCCCTCACAATCTGTGTCTGGCATGGGAGAGGTCCAGTGCATCTTAAGGGAATCCACCATGGTTAACATAATCTTCCAACTTTCAGATTCACGTGTTTCTATCAACATTGTAAATTTAAATTCTAGAACAATGCCCAAAATTTCTTGTTAACTGAAAACCAAGCATAACCCTGGAAAAAAGATGCCTCCTCCCTCCCTGAATAATGCACATTTTGCATCCTAATACTTTTGGCAATACATTCTTGGAGTGTGTATTCTTCTGGCCCAGTTCCATGATATCTGTTCTCAAAGTGATGTGTGCCATTGGCAGACTAGGTAGGCAGGTTTTTTTTTGTTTTTTGTTTTTTTTTTGATACCGAAGATTGAACTGAGAGGTACTTGGCCACTGAGCCACATCCCCAGCCCTATTTTGTGTTTTATTTAGAGACAGGGTCTCATTGAGTTGCTTAGCACCACGCCATTGCTAAGGCTGGCTTTGAACTCGTGATCCTCCTATCTCAGCCTCCCAAAGTGCTGGGATTACAGGAGTGTGCCACCATGCCCAGCTGGTAGGCAGTTTTGTAAACAACTTTGCACAAAATAAAATCAAGTATAATTCATTTTTATTTTAAACAAACATTTAATACCTAGTACACCTTAGAGAGGGAAAGAAAGTCATAAAACTATGTGGCATATCACAGAGATGATATAACTATAGAACCCAGAAAGTTGTCACTACCAAAAATACCTGAGGTCAGATTATTTCAGAACTCAAAATTTTTCAGATTTTAGAAAGGAGATGTGGTACACAAAATTGTATATTATACTTCTTTGTCATATGGTTTATCACCTTATTCCATAATCAAATACATACCATTCCTGAAATAAAACATATTTTAGGAATTAAAAATTAAATGAGATGTGAAAAAAAATTACGTTATCCACCAATAGCCATTTGTGTTACATGTGAACTATGGAGGAAAAAAACACAAGATGGAAGTTATAATAGAATAAATGAAAAGGTTTGAACAAAAATGAAATAACTTGAGAGAAGAAAGAAGGGAAAGAGAAGGAAGGCAGACATAGGTTCAAGCAGTCTTGTTGTCAATGGCCTGAAGTTCGATTTCATGACTCAAAACAGCCACTAAGTGAAAGGATCAAAGTCACACAACTGACTAATGGGGAAACAAGAGAAGATGGGCTAGTTGTTTAGTTTGCCATTATTGCCATAGTAAGAGGCCTAAGTGCAACTGAAAGATGGCCATCCTCTCATCTCTCTGAATTGTTAAATGACAAAGACGACTTTGAAGATTTGGGAAAGGTTGAAAGTCTTATAATTGAGACATTTTCCTGAATTATCCAGGTGGACCAAATCTAATCACAGAAGCCCTAGAAAGCAGAAATTTTTCCCTAGCTGGAATCAGAGATGTAGAAGGAAAAAAAGGTCAGAAAGACTTAAGTGTGAGAGGGATTTGACCTACTGCTATTGAGAGTTGAGAGGGAAAGACTCTTGGGAAGGTGGTGAAGGAATGTAAACAGAAGCCAGGGGAAAGCCTGTCCAGGAATGAGAGCCAGCAAAGGAAAAGACCTCTGTTCCATAACTGCAAAGAACGGCATGAGCTTGAAATGGGTTCATCCTCAGAATCTCTAGAGAAGACCCTAGCCCACCTAACACTCTGATTTCAACCTTTTAAGGTTCTAAGTAGAGAACCCATCTGAGCTATTATAGACCTGCATTTCTGCATACAGAACTGTGAGATAAGAAATGGATATTAAGTCAAAGACATTTGTGATGATTTTCAGTGGCAGGAATAGAAAACTAATACATCAATCTATGTGTAAAGTGATTGGGACTGGCTTCAGAGAAAATGGCATTACAAGTTTGAGATCAGAGCAAAATTAAACTGCAAAGGGCAACAGGGATGATTAAACCTGGTAGTATTAAAGTTCAATTAAAACAGGCCCAAATACCTTCTATTGAGTATCTACTATGTGCTGAAACCGTGTTGGTATTTATATAAATGATTATATTCATTAGTCATGGTCAGAGCTCCACTTTTCTGATGCCTGTGGTACTGCCGTCAGTAGGATGTCTAACTTTATGATTCTTTTACACAAAGTAGTTATGAAACTGCATTATGGGGGAAAATACTGAGTATGAAAACATTATGTGTAAAAGGTAAATCAAGCAGTCTAAGAGCAAAGATCTTCAAACTGAATTGTGTTTTACTGAACATTCAAACATCACTTAGCAAGTGATTAGACAGAGGAGTTTACCATTTATGGACGACAGAATGTTATAAATGAGATGTTGAAATTCTGAGCTTTCTAACAGTTATCATGTTTCAACAGACATGAACTGCTTAAAATTTTGTTTTCATTTAATGTCTCTTACAAGACACATTAAGGACCACATGGATAACAACATTCTCTAAAAGCCCTGGCTCATCCTACTGTAGTTTAAACAACACAGGCCAATGCTGTTGATGCATATTGATGTCTCCTAGGATTCCGGATCTTAAAACTGACAGCCAGAGTCAAAATGAAAAATACACACTATATACTTTTTGGGCTAATCACTTTTCTAAAGAAGGCCCTGTAAGAAAATATCAAACATAATGAACATTATTTTATAACAGGAGACTATATTTAAGTAAAAGCATCAAAGCCTTTTTCTAGACATTACCATAAAGATGATTTTTAACTATTTTCTGTGCTATGTCACATAAAAATTTCCAAAGTTTATAGGAATTAAGAAATTCAAGCCAGGCATGGTGGCGCATATCTGTTATCCTAGTGGCTCAGGAGGCTGAGGCAGTAGGATCCCAAGTTCAAAGCCAGCCTCAACAAATTAGTGGGCCATAAGCAACTTAGTGACACCCTGTCTCTAAATAAAATATTTAACAAATGGTTGAGGATGTGGCTCAGTGGTTAAGCGCCCCTGGTTCAATCCCTGGTACCAAAAAAAAAAAAAAGGGGGAGGAGAGAGAGAGAGAGAAATTTCAGTAACCAAGCACATTAAACATTTTTAATATGACCTCGATACCATGCAAAAGTTCTTCTACCATTTTCTCATCATGCCTAGTGCAACAATATTCAGAAATGACTCTTCAGCAATATTTTTACAAATATCATCAAAATGATTTCAGGCCTCTTCAAAATCTGTATGACTCTTCCTGGGCCAATTTACTTTATTTTTGTGATGAATTTTCTAATAGCGAACTTACACATGTCAAATCAAGTTGTTACCTTTCCAAGCATATTTGAAGTAGGAACCATCTTCTCAAAACTGGCTGTGCAATGTGCATATCTCCCTTCTGAAGTCTGCCAGGTAATTATGGGCCTATAAATCTCTGAATGACTACAATTGCTTTTTATCTAAACCATTAACTTAAATTTATTGAGCTAGAAAATTAGAAAATAAAAATAGACAGCAGACAAACTAAAATTTAAACCTAACCATAAAATCCTGGGTATGTGTATTAATATGTATATCATACATCAAGAAAAGGAGGGACATGTAATGGCCATACTGTCAAGAAAAGCATTCACTCACCAGTATATATTGGTTAAAGCATATTCAGTAACTATGCCCATTTAATAAGAAAAAATAAAATTTAGAAAGCAACCTCCTTCTTACAACTAAATTGAGATTTAACTGCACATTATCTCATTTAATATTTGGCATTTGGAATATATTTCTTCTGAGTTGGTAGGAAAAAAAAAAAAAACACAAATCCCATCATAGTCCATGATTTTCTAAAGTTATCTTGCACAACTGCATTTGTGGTTTTCTTGAATAAAGCTCCAACTGAAAAAATTTAAATGTCTTCCTGAATTATGGTCATATTCTTTTCTTTTAAAGACTCTGGGGGTGCATGGAGCAAACTAAAAATAGGTTTACATCCCCCTGAAAATCGGCATTGGTCCAGGGGATGAATCTGGCCAAGCTTGAAAGAGAGCCACAGAAAACCAAGAATATTAATAAAAGATGATGATCTCCCTATCCCTGAAGCTAAGGAATATGCCTCAGGATATAGAATGCCATATGATTTTGAAAAATAATAAAAGTTTTGCAGACTGACTTTTTTCCAGAATTGCATTAGTTTGAGGCCATCTATAAGGTTTGATATTTTCTTGGCCCTTAAGGTAGTTTACAGCTATAGCAAATATGCACTTTTGCCTAGAGTAAACAGTAGCCTGTCTCAGATAACTGAAAACCTACAGGTCTTGGATTCAGAGAGGTTTTCATCATGTTATTCATACTCCTCCCAAAGAGCATACGCAAAGCAGCACAATATATTAATCCTGGTAGCAAACACACCATTAAATACTAACCTAGAATCACCTGACATTTATCTTTCATTTCTCACTACTCCATTAAATCAAATGGCACTCATGTTGCTAATGCATAATTTTTCTCACATGAGAATATCTTCTGGGGATATACCTGTAACAGCACAAAAGAGAGGAGCCAGCTTTATAAAGCCTGAAGCTCAAAGGGAGAAGGGAAACAAGTATTATGTAAGTGAGAAGTTGGAAAAGCAATTTGAAGGAGATCATTACCAAAGTAGCAGATGCTAGCTTCTAAATTTTATCATGTATCTCATGCTGCTGAAAGTTAAAAATGGGGCTGGGGGTGTGAAAACTCACTGGTGGAAGCTGTTCAAAATTGAGAGTAGTCAGATAAATCCAAGATTCGCATGACCCCTGGCAGCATTCACATCTCATCACTGTGATGAATGTCCCATTGATGCTTTGGGGAGCATTGATCACTAAAGCACAGAGAGCCCTTGCTAGAAACCATCTTGGTGATTTATAGGCATGGGCAGCCTGATTGTGGCCTTTCAGCTCTGCTGAGCTCAACAGGAGGCCTTTCAAGTCATCTAGGTGAAACAAAGTTTCATCCACCTTGTGATTCCATCTTTCTGGCAGCTGAATTCTCACTATCTCACACACCCACAAAGGAGCCTATAAAGCTTTCACTCCTTTTCAAGATCTACCTCTTTCCTATGAGATACTCCAAAAAAAAAAAAAACTAGCCACACAGTGATTTTGTGCTTTCCTACATAAATAAGCTAACAGTTTGGAGTTTTATGTGCAAAGAATTTATAAAACCAGATACATGTTATAGATTACCATCTCTGACCTACTTCCAGTGGGCACAGGTATTTCCTCCTTAAAACAAAATACTCAGTGGCTCCCTGAAGTACGGGGTGCAATTTCTAACTCCAGATAATCTTTTGTTGTCCTGGACAGTCCTTTGTATGGTACAATGTGTAGGAACGCCATAGTCAATATCAACTAGACACCAGGACCAGCAACCTACAGGCCCCATTATAACAAAAAAAAACTGCAGACATTGCCAAATGTCTCTACCCCTAACCAACCTGTCTAGGAAACTTCTAGCCACAAAACCCCCCACATAAAGCTTCTCATCCAGTGAAGTCTGAATGCTCATTAGAGCCTAAAATATAACTTGCATTTTATTTTCATGTTATTCCAGAATGCACTATCCACATCTTAAGATTCCATCTTATATTCTAAATCCTAATTTTTTTTCTGGACATGTCAGTTTAAATACCATAGTTTATTTGTTTTGAAGTTTTAGATTTTACCCCTGGTACTATATTTAGTAGTTATGACCTCACTCAGGACTCCTAATCTACAGCCTACTTTTTTTCATTGTTTAATGAGAATAAAGTCCAGTCTGTGAGAGGTGAGACCATATCAGTGGATTGCTTTGACAACTGTAGAATACAGAACAAATTTAAAGTATTATCAATAAACCATGAAGCACCTTCTGATTTTTTGGTCAGTCATTATTGAGCTCTTGTACTGTGATTTACATGCTCACATCTTCATCAACTCTTCAAGTTCATTTTATGCAAATGAAAGTTATTCCCAAAATCTCTCCAAAGCATTTTCAACAAGAACCAGGGCATTTTGGCATTTATTAAATATTGGTTTAAGTCTTTGTTTAATCATGCAACCATTGCAAAACAAATTATTTAACTTAACATTTCCTATCTTCCCAGAGTCATCAATTCCTCACACTTAGGTTGTGCAAATTATTTTGACTACTCCCATCACCACCTCAAAGTTCTTGTTTCCCCCCTGCCCTGCCCCCCTGTAGGAAACCTCAGACTATTTCTAGGAACTTAGGAAACAGTATTAAGATATAGTTGAAGGAAGTAATGTGGAAACAAAAAAGGACTAGGTATGAGAATTAGAACCAAATCAGCCTCTTTCTCTTCCATTCTACCCAGCAAAGAGCAAACTTGCACCCTTCTAATATTTTCCCCTCCTTTGGCAGTGACAAAGCTGTTCATATTTATAAAAGCCCCCAAAGACAGCAATAACAATGGCTTCCATGCAGAATCATTTACACAATCTACATTACTGGTGAGTATCTTTATTATTTGAGGATGGACTTAATATTATTTATAGCCAGGTCATTTAAAGATCAGTAAATAAGGCTGGTAATCAATTTAGGTAGACTGTACCTAGTCAAAACAATCCCATGATGTCAACCTGTTTTACACAAAATCTATATGCAGTTCCAAATTAGCAGTGTCAAAAATATGAGATAGCAACATTTATTGAATAAGTTTGTAAACTCTTGCAAACTGATTAAATATTCATCTGCATAATATAGTTGATAGTTAAATATAAAAACAGTTACATATGTAAAGACAGAATGTACCTAGGAAGAAGCAAGTGGTTAAGGGTAAAATCACTATCTTTGAAATATAAATAAAACGATATAGAACCTAAGCCAATGGTGCTCTGCATTTTACGTAATAAGTATTTACATTTATGTATTTAATTTTTTACAAATCTGATGGAATTGTTAATACTTTTGAAGGCATTTTTAGTAAATTGATCAAAGATTCCCTTTTTCTAATTTTAATTATATGTAACTTAAAATTCTCATTGAGTTTATTTACTCAAAATAGACAACAATCAAAAGAGATTATTGTAAGCAAGGCACATTTGTTTTAAAAACTTCTGCAGTCCCTAATGTTGAAGTGAATCTTTCAGAAAAGAAAACACACATGCTAAATGTGGAGCCTGCAATTCCTGCTTGGATTAAGCAATAAATACTCATGGGTAGGCCATTTAAAAAAGACCATAGTTCACTGTACATTGTACTCTGGCACCACACTGGCAAGGGCTGGGGGGGACCATCTGAGCTACTGATCAAGTGTATACATAAATACACAGAGATACTCTCGTGGTTTATAAGTTCTATCTAGGATGAGAGCCTTTTAAAAAAAATCAATACATTCCCTAATTGATCCGCTAGTAGTTTCATTTTGACAGTGAGGAGTAGAGTCAGAAATAGTATATGGTTGATTTAATTCAGCACTTTACAACAGTGGACCATGATTCAGATGTGGTTAGAACGATGCCTATGGAGATTTGCAGTTGGATTTCAGAGACTATTTCATTTCAAAAGCAGAAAACTTGACAGCTAATTGATAACTTGGAATTGAAGATGAGTTGTGAAGTTAGGCCAATTTCCCTGGAGTTAAAGAGAAAGGACTTACAAACTCCAGTTCATAATGGATTGAATAAATACATTCCAAAATACTAGAATTGAGTCATTTAAAATTGCTTAGATCCAAGAAGAATGAAAGTAAATTTTTTAATCCAGCATATAAATTTTCTAAAAATTTAGTTAGTTATTTTCAGACTCTTAGGAGGGTGTTTTTTGTAATGCTTATTTCAATGTTATCATGTTTAGTAAAGCCATAAGAGTGTTTCTAAAATTCCTCAATATACAAAATCAGACATAGTCTAGAAGGGCTTAACAAAGAGCAAGTTAGAATGCTCTTAAATAGTTTCAGCCACAAAGAAAAACCCCAAAATCCCTTCTCATCAGAAAAATATATAATCTTAAAGTTTAAATTGGCCACACATTGGTATTACCAGGGGTCATATCAATCCATTAGAGACTATGTATTTTCAGCAGAGTACTGAGAAAAAACCTGATGAAAATCAGGAGTATTTTGTCTGTAATTCAGCCTGTCTCCTCTAGACATAGAGATTATTGTCTTTTCTGAGAGCAGAATGAGGAAAATGACTGTGATGAGGAAAGGAGTCCAAGGTCAAGGGAAATAAACCCAGTGCAAAAGGCTTCGAACTAGTCTAAATAAAATAAGCAGCTGCATTTCCAGACAGCTTATCAAATTCCAAATAGTTCCACAGTTCAGAAATTGAAGGACTATCAAAGACTCACAGTCAAAAAGCTATTAATACAAGCTCATACTGATACAGTCCCTATGTGTTGGGCTCCTTTCTAAGATATTTACATGCCTTTAACTGTCAATAACAAGTAAGCACTACTACAATCTCTAAGGCCATGTGGCTGTCACCACGGCAGAAGCAGAACAAGCAGGTGCTCTTAGACAGTTGATGCTGCCTCTGCTGAAACCATCTACCACCAAACTACACCTGAAGAACATGGTCCAGAAAGGGCTAGTAATTACAAGGGAAGGGTTACACCCAAATGACCGATACACACCCCATTTACCATGGGGTACAGTAGGAAAGAATCGGTTCTCTGGCAATTAACTATAAAGTAATAGTAATCTCCATTTCCCTGTGCAAAAGCAGGAAAGTATAATGGATAAATCAGCAAGTATTTACTGAACACCTGCAAGGGCCCAGTTCCGCTATGTATTGCAAGTAATATAAAAGTCAAAGAATGTTATTTGCCCTATGGGATATCAACAAGATTTCTTCCAAATACCTTGCTGGATGCAAGAAGAAACAAGACTAGAAAAGATCAAGGTGTAAGTTCATAGGTAATGAAGTCCAAATAACTGCAGCACAAACATTAAGTACAAAGGCCACCTTTTACCTTGAGAGAGCATTGCAAAGTTGTCAAAGTTGACTCAATTAACAACCTCCCATACAAACTCAAGAGATAAAAAAATTCACTTGAGGGGCTGGGGTGTAGCTCAGTGGCAGTATGCTTGCCTATCATGTGCAAAGCCCTGTGTTTGACCCCCAGCACTGAAAAAATTAAAAATAAATAAATACATATATACATATATTACTTGAAACAAATGTGCATAGCCCATTATAAACTTATAAAATTTATAAATGCCAACTAAAGGAAGAAATTTCAAAAGAACATTCTAAGTTTAAGTGTATTACACTTAAAATAAGATTTGAGCTAATAGTGGTTATTTTCATGGTTTTCTTGGATTTTTCTCACCTCCTCCACCCAAAAGGAGCAGATGGGATGTGCAGAAGATAATATATGTAATTTTAATGAGCTCCTGGTTTCTATAAGGAGTCTACAAGGAGCTGGAGGAGGTAGTGAAAATAGAGCTTCTATCTTTTTCACAGACCTTAGATTTTTTGATACCTATGAAAGAATCAGGGAAAAATAACTTCTGCCTGAAATGCTTTACTTCCCCCATTAAATACACAAGCCAGAAAACTTCTTATTCTTTATTTCTATCTGATTTAAAAGCTTCTCACCTCTTGCCTCCTGAAACAAGAAAAAAAAAAGATTTACAGTTACAGCACATTGCTGTGGCCTGAGAGCCATTACAGTGATAGGCTATGGAGTTTACAGGTATTTGCAAGGACTATTGTCAACTTTTAGAGCTGATTGTATATTCCTTTTACTTAACATCCAAATTTAAACGTTTGTAAGAAAATACAATCAATTCCAGATATAGTGATTGCAGTAAGAGATCTGTTGTAAACTTTAGAGAATACTTACCATAAAAAGGTAGCGCTTACAGAAATTTTATAACGGTTACCTCTTTTCAGATGCCCCTCCCTGTGACACCAACTCTGTCAATGTGGAACAACTAATGTACTGATGCCCCAGGTTATGTGTCTGAGGTAAAGCCCTTTACACTAATTTTTCACTCATTTATCTAAACAACTATAGAGTATTTTGCCACTGAATGGTTTTTTGTTGTTGTTGGGTGTTTTGTTGGTTTGTTTGGTACCAGGGATTGAACTCAAAGGCACTTAACCACTGAGCCATATTCCCAGCCCCTTTTTCCTTTTTATTTGGAGACAACATCTTGCTAAGTTGCTTAGAGCCTTGCTAAGTTACTGAGGCTGGGTTCAAACCCGTGATCCTCCTGCCTCAGCCTCCCAAGCTGCTGGAATTATTGGCATGAACCACCACACTCAGCTGGATATTACTTCTGAAAAGCTAGTTATAACAGAACAAAATGAGGACTCAACTCATCCGTAAGCATTTAGAGTACTTCCACAGGTGAATGCTTCTACAGTTAGCCTTGATTTCAGTGGGGAAAGGAGCTCATCAAGAACAACCAGGACTGGGCTGGGGCTGTAACTCAGTGGTAGAGCACTTGTCTAGCATGCGTGAGGCACTTGGTTCAATCCTCAGCACCACATACAAATAATAAATGAATAAAATAAAGATCAACAACAAAAAATATTTAAAAAAAAATAAAAGAACAACCAGGACTTATTGAAGGCAAGCTCCTTCTCAAGCACTGTAGATATTATTTCTCAAAATATTCTTTAGTATGAGAAGTTTGAAACTTATTTTTCTATTGTATGTCCACTTATACTTTTACATTTTATTTTTCTGATGTTGAAGAATCAAGGGTGTTAGCAATGAGAATAATGTTCATGATAAAGGCTAATACTCAGTTCTGCTTAATATGAGAGAGCCTGGAATCTTTCTATGCACGTCCCATACATTAATTCATGGTATTTCACCACAGATGTATGACAAAAGGTGATGTTATTATCCCCATTTTATAGTTGAAGAAACTGAAGCACAAAGACTGACATCACTGCAGCTGTATAACAGGATTCAGTCTCAAGCAGTGTGGTCCAGTCTGTATTCTCAAGTCCACACCATTAGCTAACCCCTAAGTGTCATCCCTGTGCCACCTACCATGACTCAATTGTAGAATCATGTTGGAACATACTATAGGCCCAATGTAAAGTCTCTTTGTAGCTATATTCATTCAATTATTGATTCCTTTCCTGGAAATAGATCTTCCCTAAGCTCATTTAGTAACATTTCTACAAGGCAAAGCTTATACCAGATGCCACCTGAAGATCTTTCTTATTTATGGCAAAAAAATTAAAGAACGTTTGAGCAATTTCTTTATGTACTAGATATGTGACAATGAAATATTTCATGTTAACATCTACAGTCTTACTTCTTTCTAGTAAGAGAAAACAAGTGCAATGGGCAATGGTATTTAAATGCTTGGTAATGAACGCAAAAAACCCTGTCAAAGTCTCTTCCTTATTCATAAAAATCAAAGCACATGTCAAGAACAGTGCAATGGTAAACATCTCATTTGTGTTTATGAATTTTAATACCATATTTACATTCTACTAAAGTACTTTTTGGTGTTGAAAAGGTCCAGCATGGAACCTTTCCTTGAAAGAATTAAGAATTAGTTATCCACTTTCCACTATTAAAATGCTAGCC
>PVHX01008696.1:0-81444 GCA_004024805.1 Geosciurus inauris
CCCATGGCGGTCCCTGAGGGTGGTTTTAGGCTGTCTGTCGCCTCCTGCTGGGTCCATAGGCCTCACTTGGGCAGGGTCTCAAGCAGGAGTGTCTATGTATGGCCCTTACCATGGATGTGGGCTCCCCTACCTGTGGCTGGCAGCTAGCAGTCTCCAGTCTTCCCTTATGTGGACACCCATGGAGTTCCCTGAGGGCAGTTTTGGGCCCTCTATTGTCCTCCCTCTTGTCTGCAGGAATGCTGGAGCAGAAATGGGGGTGGGCCCAGGCCTCACTTGGGCAGGGTCTCACGTAAGGGTCTCTGCTGGCAACTCTTACTATGGGTGTGGGCTCCCCTGTTGCTTGAGGCTAGCAGATTCCAGTCTGCCCTTGGCTGGGCTCCCATGGAGTTCTCTGAGGGCAGTTTTGGGCCCTCTGTTGCGCTCTTGACTGGTCCGCAGGAACTCTGGACAAAATGCTGTATACTTTTTAAAAGAACTAGTACTTTACCAGTACACTTGATATGAAAGACCAATATATTTGTTGTTTTTTCCCTTATATTCATATCATAAAAAGTAAATTACCAGTAAACTATAAATTGGAATTACCCATCCCAGGAAGATTTAATCCATGAGAAGGACAGGAAGAACAACCAGTGGATCAAGTTGTGCATTTGCCTTGATTTCAAACCTGATTTCCACAGGGCACCAGAAGAACAGCAGTTGCCATTTCTCTCAGGTAGATGACTTACTATTGGCATTGATTTTGATTGAAGTTAGCAAAAGAAACATTAGATCTGGCATTTTCTGAGGTTCTTCTAAGTGTACAGACTTCATTAAGCTCATTTTTTCATAACTTTAGTTATTTGCTTCTTGACCCTGCACTTTGTAGTCAAACCACTCTCAGCCACCTCTCCACATCTTCTGCCATTATGGATTACATGTGGCTTTGCCTCCAATTACTGTTTTCTTTATTTTACATTGTTTTTTTCCCATGATAAGGTAAGGTGAATCAAATTGTGTGAGATCTTACTTCTCAAATCAACCCATGTATGTTTGTATGGTACAACTTTATTGTAAACTCAGTCTGATTTAACTCTTGCTATGTTCTTGATTTACCTCACTCATGGCAAGGAAACAATACTAACATTTCACAGATATACCTGGTTTCTTTCCCTGTTTGTCCCTTTCAACCAAGGTTTCACACATCAAATTTTATTAATCCTGAAAAATGCCTCGCATTTTATAAACAACCATAAATGTGATTATTTATTCTTTCCTCACTGTATCTTTTCCACTTCTACCCACTTTTTATTTGCATTTTAGGTAATTTATATGCATAGCCTAGCATGCATTCTTCTGTTCTTTTCTCTGTGACTCCTATATAAATATATATATATGTACATTACATTTAACATAGGAGTTTTTCTTTTTTTTGGTAATTCCTTGATTCTAAAATACTGTATCATATACACTTTTCTGAATCTTGCTTTTTTCAACCGTATCTCATAGAAATCATGCTCATTAACTGGAATGATGAATCTTTAAAATGTCTAGGTAGTGTTTTGTATAGAGTTATTCTCCTTATTAATAGACATTTTATTGTTTCTCTTTTTGATATGAGCAGAAATAAAAAATTATGTTTAAATCCATGTGTATGTATATCACTTTATGATAGAGTGCTGCTAATGTATGTATGTATGTGTGTGTATGTGTATATGTATATATATACACATATGCACACCTTAAGAGTCTCTCTCTCTCTCTCTCTAAATATATATATATATATATATATATATATATATATATATATATATACTGAAAGCAAATGAAAGACAAAATAAAAGAAATGGAGACAGACATCAATGGATTAGTGATGCTTTATTAAGCAGCAGATAGGCACATTTTCAAGAGGAAAATGGCAACTGGTTACAATAAGGGTCTGAGTTTATTGGGTTCAGTGAGACTGGATCATAGCAGAATGTGTTGTTTGGGCATTCATGGGGAACAGGTGTAGATATGGGCAATTGTAAGTCCAGAGCCCATTGTTCTGCTTTTCTCTCTGGGGGTTGTTATTTTACATATCCTTCAAAAACTGCAATAACTCATGTTTCTATTATGTATAACGGTGAAATTATAATTTTCCTGTGTTCTTCAAGAAAATGGATTTTATTGATCTTTTAAATCTTTGCAATTTTATTGAATAAACAAGTAATATTTCATTTTGACCCAGATACAAATTTCCTCATTAATAGTGGGTGAAATATATATTTTTTGTTATATCACTTAGGTCCTCAGTGAATATCTCTTTATATCCTTTTCCATTTTTCTACTGGGTTCTCTTTCTTTTTATCATACATCGTGAGAACTGTGTGATTACCATGGCTTATATATGGTTTGAGTGCATGCCTCAAAAGTACATGTACTAAAAGCGTGGTCCCAGTGTGGCAGTGTTGAGGTGGCAGAAACTTTAAGAAGGTGGGGCTGAGTGGGAGGTGGTTAGGCCCCCCGGGGACACTACCCTTTGAAGGAAGTAATAGTTCTAATAGGACCCTAGTTTCTGCAAGTGTAGGTTGTTATAAAAAGAGCAAGTCTGGCCCCTGAATCCCTCTTGCTTTCTGTCTTTCCATGTGACTGCTTTCTTCTTGCATGAGTTCCCACCATGATGTCATCTGGCATGTTGTGACAGTCAAAAAGGCCGTCACCAGAGGTAAGCATATACTGGTAACCTGCTTTTAAATCTCCAGAACTGAGATCTAATTAAACTTTTTTCTTTATAAAGTACTGACCTCAAGTATTTTGCTATAGCAATAGAAAACAGACTAAGACAATGATAGTATAGATGTTAAACTTCTTCCTGCCAATTGCATTGCATATAATTTTTCCAAACTTGCTGCTTATCTATTGATTTTCATTTATAGAATTTATATAATGCAAAATTTAAAATTTTTGACATTATCACACCTTTCCCCTTGAAGCTTCTAAGTTTCAAGAGTTGAGAAGCCCTTCCTTGCTCATACATATGATTTTCTAGATTTTTTTTTTGTGTGTGCATGGTACTGGAGATTGAACGTAGATGTGCTTTACCATTGAGCTACATCTTCAGCACATTTTATTTTTTTATTTTGAGATAGTGTCTTGATAAATTGCCAAGATTGGCTTCAAACTTGGGATTTTGTCTTAGCCTCCCAAATCACTAGGTTTATAGACATGTGCCATCAAGTCTGCTTTAATTTTTTAGACTTTATGCATGAATTTAATTGTTTCATTTGTTATATTTAAACCTTAAAATATTTGGAAATTATTTTTCTAAATGTACAAAATTTGAATAAATTCTATTTTATTCTTATAAAAGTGCAGCTATGCCAGCAGAGTTATGAGATTTCCTCCTTTTCTAATGTAATAAAAATACTATCTTTGTCTTATGTTAAATGTTTACATATATTGGGAAACATACTGGATTCTTTCTTTAGTTCTCCTGATTTGTTTATTTTTGTGTCATTATTGTATTGATTTGCTTATAGTCATTTTATAGGCTCTCTTCTGATTTTTGGGAATGAAGTTATTCCTCACTATCCTATTTTTTCCATAATTGTTTATTTCCCAATATTTATTGTAACAAAAAGTCAACTGAGGTTTTAACTGAAATTGTATAATATTGTATATTGATTCTAACTGGAATTTTATAAGATTACAGTAAGAATGTTATGAAAATTGAAATTTTATTATGTTGTTTTACTATTTAACATTGATGTGTCTCTACTTTTTCATATCTTATTTCTGTTTTATGTCTTTCATATTGCAAAATTCTATGTAATTATTTTTATTATAAATGGGATATTTTTCCAATTTCATTTTTGAAGTACATGTTAGGATAGATGAAATGACTGATTTTAGTATATGTAAGTTGAATTTAGTCAATTCATTTAATTTTCTTATTCATTCTAGGGTTATTTTAATATATTTTTCATGCTCTTTTGGTATTCAATCACATCATAGACAAGAAGAAAAATTTCCTAATCTGTTGTTTTCTGATTCAGTACCAGTTATTCTATTTTATTATCTCCCATGGTTACATTATTACTAAATTTATCAAATTTGCTTTTTAAAATTCTGTAAGTATTCTTTATTAAACAGTACCCTTCAATTTCCATTATATGTAGAATTCTTGTTAAGAACACTCATTATATCAAATGCCTGTTCTGTATCTATTGGTATGAACATGTATTATTTCCTCTGACAATTTGTTAATGTAGAGGATTAGGTTAATGGTTTTATGAAATGGAATCATCCTTCTAATTAAAGAATGTAGTGGTTCATTTTTAATGTATTATACTGTAAAATCATTGCTGGATTGTTTGCTATTATTTCATTATAATTTTTGCATATGTATTTATGATAGAGATCAATTTTTATCATGTTTTAGTATTAAAATTATGTAGATTCATGAAATGAAATGGAAGTACTCTATCTTTGTGATATGGAATATTTTGTTATATTGGAATCACCGTTCTCTTTTTTTTTTAGGTTACATAAGAGTTAGCTGTGATTTTTATTTGGTGTTTATGCCTGCTTTTTAATTAATTTTTAAAAATTTTAAAATAGTTTTAGATTCCCAGAAAGGTTGTGAAGTACAGAGAAACCCTGTCCATACCCCATGCTCAGTTTCCCTTATGATTAACAACTTCTATTGGCAGGGTGTATTTGCTATAATTAGTGAACCCATGTTGATACCTTTATTATTAATTAAGGTCCAAACTATTTGGATTTCTTTATTTTTTTATCTATTATTCTTTTTTCTGTTCTAGAATCCCATCCAGTATACCACGGTACATTTGGCTGTTATGTCTCTTTAGTTCTTTTAGTTTGTGATAGTTTTTTCATACTTTGCTTGGTTTTGATATCTTGACAGTTTTGAGGGATACTGCTCAGATATTTTGTAGGATGCCCCTCAGTTGACATTTGTCTAATCATTTCTTCATGATTAGATGTGTTAATAGATTCTGGGGAAGAAGATCATAGGGATAAAGTGCCATCTCATATGAAAGGCACTTTCTATCAACATAACATCACTTTGATGTTAATCTTAATCAACTACAGTTGTAATGTTTATCAGGTGTGTTTTTCTTTTTAAATTTTTTTTAGTTGTAGATGGACACAATGTCTTTATTTTATTGCTTTGCATGTGGTGCTGAGGATCGAACCCAGGGCCTCACGCATGAGAGGCAAGCGCTCTACCGCTGAGCTACAACCCCAGCCCCTAAAGTTATGTTTTTCGTTTTTCAACAATGTATTCTTTGGAAGTAAGCCACTTTGTACAACTGGACTTAAGCAGGGGAGAACTATTCTTTCTCCCTTTAGGAAGTGTGACTACCTAAGTTATTTGGTGTTTTGTAATAATTTTATGTTTTAAAATTTCTTAAGATTTCTTTGTGGTCAATGAAAAATTTTAAGTATAAAGTTTAGTAATTTTATTATTTAATATTTATTTTCTTTTTATCTATCAGTTCTGGAAGAAGTACACTGAAATATCCAGAAATATCCATTATAATTGCCTTTTTAATCAAGTTCTTGTATTTGTATTAGACTGCTTTATGTATACATTTGCTATGTAATTTGATGCATACAATTTTATCATTGTTGTATCATCTTCATAAACTTGGCTTATATAAAAACCAGTTCTCTCTCTCAGTCTTGCTTACTTCTTTTATGCTTAAATTCTCTATAATCTGCTACCTTGCTTCAATTTTGTTTGCATTTTCCTGATATCATTAGGTCTGTTCCTTTATTTTCAACCTTTATCAAACCTTTTTAGTGATTTTTGTTTTTTGGAAAGCGTCTTAGATTTTAAAAAGAACTCAGTCTGGCAATCTCTTAGGCTTTATCTAGTAATTGTTATTCATTCTATTTTTTTCTCCCTTGTCAGTGTAGAAGTCCTACTCTAAGGTTTTCATTCTATTGGTTACTTCTTTCCCTGTGCTTAAAATCAGAAACATATTTTGTTACTGTTACTTGTAACTAAGACTTTATTTCTCTTACTAATATATTTCCTTCTTAATCTTCTAAGGGTCTTTAGGATATTTTCATTTTCTCCATTCTCATCTCTTCTCTTCCTTATCAGCCATTCTGTTTGGGACATGCTCTGCTACCTTTTTCTGCAACTCCTCCAATTCCTAGTTTTTATCCAATATTATTTATTAGACTATTATTAGTTTTTTATATACTATATATTTTAAGTTTCTTGAATCCTTACTTAGACATATTTACATAATTTTGGTCCATCTGTTATCATGTATTTATATTCAAATATTTAATCGTCTGTATATGTCGTTCCTTTGCCTAGTACTTTATAGTGTTGAAGGTGAGGATTGATTTCATTCTGATCGTTTCACTTTATAGGTAACTTATTCTGTCAACTTCTATATGAATTTTTCAGATATGTTCAGATGTATGTTGCCTCTCAATAATTTCAACTCAATCTTGGTCGCTTTAGCCTGAAGTTACAGATTTTGTTCTCAGAGACTTTTTTTTTCCTTTCTTTTTTCTTACCCCTGCCTGTTTATCTTTTCTGCTTTTACCTTGCCTGTTATGTGCATATTACTTCTCTGGACCCATCTTCCAAGTCTGCTATTTCTTCCCTTAGATTTCTGTGTTTTATATTTATTGCTGTCCATTTTGACATATTTCTCCCAGTTGTTCTTCCAAGCTAACATGGATCACAACAATGACTAACCTTCCTTCTTGACTAACTTTCCTTCACTTAATCTACATAGTTGTTCATCTGGAAAATCATGTTCAGCTTCAGAATCTCTTTCCTCTGTTGCACTAAATTTCATTTCTCTCTCCTTCTTTTCTTCCTTCCTTCCTTTCTTCCTTCCTTCGGCGTCTCCTCCTCTTCCTCCTTGTCCTCCTCGTCCTTCCCCCCTCCCCTCGCCCTTTCTTTCTTTCTTACCAGGGATTGAACTCAGGGGAGCTTAACAGCTGAGCAAAATCCCCAACCCTTTTTATTTTTTATTTTGAGACAGGGTCTCACCTAATTGCTTAAGCCCTCACTAAGTTACTGAGGCTGACTCTGAACTTGTGATTTTCCTGCCTCAGTCTCCCAAGTTGCTAGGATTACAGGTGTGTGTCACTGTGCCTGGCCTGCTGCACTAAAATTTCTTAAGTGCTCTTCTTATTTTGCTAGTTGTCCTCTATCTCCTCTAGTAACTTTATTTCATGTTCTGAATTTTATTTGACAAAAATCTTCCTCTCTTTGGAAATGACCTTTATTAGCAATGGGGTCAGACTTGCTTGTGGAAACACCCCTAGTGGTAGTAATTTTGAAAATGGTGGACAGTAAGCCTATCCCATGTGAAAGGAAGCTTTTCTTTCATTGCTTCTGTTGGAACATTTTGAGAACTTAAGGCTTCATGGCTCCCAAAAGCCTCAGACATAGTTTTAGAGGGTCAGATACATTAAAGTTGGTAGTGGAGGGGAGGAAAGCCACATTTAGATTACTGTATTCCCAGAATCCCTGTGTAATACTCAAGTTTTCAATTACTTTTTAAACCATATGATTTCATTGGATTTCCTAGGAATTCAATTTAATTTAATAAATTGATTATGCTTTATTTATTACACTTTTTATTACACTTGTAAGACTCATAATGATAGCATGATAAGGTACATTTGTATCATCAGCTGATTCTCTATTTTTACTTAGACATATGACATATATCTTCATATTAGTAATTGGTAATAAACTGGTACATATGTACTTATTGGCATAGACATACTTGATATAGTTGGACAAGTAGAAAACTGATTCTTCCTGCTACTTATAAAAATCTGGCTTTCTAAATTCCCGAATTTTCTTCTTGGTCTCTTTGTAACCTTTTATCTAACAGAACAGTATTTTTTAAAAAAACTATCAGAAAACATGGATGATTATGACAACTACTTGTGGGAGATGAACTGATTACTGTAATTATGATTTATTCTGTTTATGAAGGAATAGCTACTTGTTTTATTGTTCTATAACATTTCCTTTTTTTTTGAGGTGCTGGAGTGATAAAACCTGGGGCATTGTGCATGCTAGGCAAACACTGTACCACTGAACTACACTTCCAGCTCTCTTTCATAATATTTTAAAGAATCGTCTTTTTCTCATACAATTTGAAGTACTAAGCTGTCATCAAAAGCAATATTATTTGGTTTATATTTCATTATATATTTCGCTATGCTCCTAATCATTAGTTCAATAAACATTAAAAATATACTCTTTAAAATGTGCTATGCTAAATGCTGTGAGGAATTAAAAAATAATGTTCTCTATAGTTTAGCAATAATAGATGAGAAGAAAAAAAACAGTGCTTCCAAGCAGAGATAAACCTTGGACAAAAGCAAAAAAAAAAAAAAAAAGATGGGGAATGCAAGGTTTACTTGATCAATTTGTAACTTGTGTGATAGTGGAATAGTGGACAATACAGAATAGAAATATATATTGGCTTGCTTTAAACACCCAATACTAAACTTATTTAGTGAGCAACAAGATATTTTTGTGAAGGAGAGTGACCCTGTCAAAACTATATTTAGGAAGATTTACCTAGTTGCACTAGGTGGGATACATTCCAGCACAGAGATTGGAAGAAGCAATCACAGATGAGATATTAGAATAGAACAAATCAGCAGTGTTGAGTTCAACACAATGATAGTAAGAATGGGGCAAGGAGATGGATTTCACAAAGATTGCAGAGCTGGAAACAATAGAACTTGGCAGCCATTTGGATATGGGAACAGACGGAAGAAAAGGAGTCTAAAAGATTTCAAGCCTTATGTATGGGAAGATGTTGCTCTTTTCAGGAGAAATAGGAAATGAGAAAGAGGGTAAGGCTTTCCAGAGAAAAAAGTAAATTAAAGTTTGTTCATATTCCACTTGAAATGATGGTGGAACACTTACATTAGTTGTTAAGAAGACACTTGGAAATGCACGTATCTCAAAGGAAATACTGAATTATAGAATGAGTAGGAGAAGAAAGAATAATCAGAGGAAAAAAACAGGAAGACTTCTTGAAAGGGAGGGAAGAGAGAAAACTTGTTCTCCCTTTTTGCTGGCTAGAGAGGCTGGAACTCCAGGAGATAACTTCTGCACCATGAAATGTTTTCAGGAATAGAGACTACACTTCAAGATATGGAGCACTATGATGGAGCATCCTGGCTAATACACTACCCTTGAAATACTACCTCTAGACATTTTTGTTTTTTAGATGAATAAATAAACATGAAGGAAAATTCAAATAAGAATTGAAGAAAAACACGATTTGGTGTTTAGAGCACAGGTCGGGGCATTTTTCTCTTAACAGCTATAAAAATAGGTTCTGGAGTTGAACTGATGGGCTTTATATGCAGCTTCATCATTCATTAACTATGCAAAACTGGAAAAGAAAGTTCATGGCTTTTACATTTCAGAATTTTCCTAGATGGAGCGGAGATACGGGTAGAATTTACCCTATCCATGAGAAATGAGTTAAATTATTCATGTAAAGTAGTTTACACACATGTGTTCAATAAATGTAAGTGAAAAAGAAATCAGGTGGTCATTGATAACATGATGTGTCAGGTGGAGGGTGAGGCTCCGGTCTGGGAAGCAAAGTTCAGGATCCAACAGTTGAAAGAAGATGTGAGGCATTGTTGGAATATTGGTCGTTCTTTATTCAGAGGCAGAAATAGCCCCTAGCCAGCCCCTAGCTCGTTCCATTTAGCCCCAGTCAGTTCCATTTAGGCCCCTGAGTCTTTTCCATAGGCCTTTTAAAAAATTTTATATCCAGGCCAAAGAAGGCACACTGTGACAGGTTATATAAATGAGTGCATGCTCACAAGTAAATGTTTGTATATATGCTGCCTCAGGGTGTTTATGACTTTGACTACACACTTACCATAACATAGGTGACTCGTGGCCTTGGTTACACACTAAAAACTTAACATAGCCTGCCATAAACCTCAGCGAGGGAGCCTAATTATAGACATTTTGGGCCTGCCCCAACATGGTGTAATTAATTTGTAAGACACATTTTCTGATTTAGTAATTTCAGAGTCATTAAAAGTTTATAGGTAAGAGAAACACAAATTATATTAAACAAAAAATGTATATAAAATGTACTTTGTAAACTTCAAATCATTAAATAGTTTTTTACCATTTTAACTTGAGTGAATATCATTTTACTATGTCACCTCTAGTAACACTGATGAAGGATATTTAGTTGATTTTGTTACATGCCATATGATTTCTTCACATTGATTTTTTTTTACAAAAAGCAAAACAATGGAAAATCAATACATTGTAACGGGTCAAAGAAATTAGTTTCAAAATCATTTGGTTTGATAATATTTATAAGGTATTGAATGATTTTTTAAGGCAGAATCTCACCCTTTCATACTTCAGATATGTTATCTACTTCATCCTTAAAGAGCTACAAATAAAAAAGATATTGTTATGGTTTGGATGTGAGTTGTCACCCAGAAGCTCATGTGTGAGACAGTGCAAGAAGCTTCAGAGAAGTGATTGGGTTGTGAGAGTCTTAACCCAATCAGTGAATTACTCACCTGATGAGATTAATTGAGTGGTAACTGAAGACAGGTGGGGTGTGGCTGGAGGAGGTGGGGCACCGGGGGCGTGACTTTGGGGTATACACTTTCTATCTGTGAAACAGACTCTCTCTCTCTGCTTCGTGATCATCACTTGGGCTGCTTCTCTCTGCTGTATTCTTCTGCCATCATGTTCAGCTTCACCTCAAGACCCTAGGAATGGCACTGGACTTCTATGGACTAACACCTCAGAAAACATGAGCTCCCAAATAAACTTTTCCTCTTTAAAATTTTTCTGGTCAGACCTTTTAGTAGCAGCAAGAAAGCTGACCTAAACAGGTATCTATGGAGTTCTTTACTGTAACTCATTTAATAAATAATCAATTTAATTTCCTGAAGCTTTCTCTTATTCAGGTTTCATCTTAAAGTTTACTCCTAGCTGGGAGTAGTGGTGCATACCTGTAATCACAGTGACTTAGGAGGATGAGGCAGGAGAATTGCAAGTTCGAGGCCAACCTGGGAGATTTAGTGAGACCCTATCTTAAAATAAAAATACAAAGGGCTGGGGATGTAGCACAGTGGTAAAGCACTCCTCAGTTCAATCTCTGGTATCCACCCCTGCGGCAAAAAAATGTTTATTCTGGAGAGAACCAGCAGGTAGAAATGAAAATAACCCCAGTTTTGAAGTCAAATAAAATCTTAGTTCAAATTTAAATTCTAGCTCTCATTAATACTGTAGACATGGTCAGCTAATGTGTGGTTAATTAGCATTGAACCTGTTTTGCAGGAATTATGAAGTAGTAAAACAAAATCTTTGTGTTTGTAGGTAATTATAATTTTGTGTTAATATATTTATGTTTTTTAGCAGCATACTCATTCCAAACTATCCAATAAATATTTACTACAATGAAAGACAATGGAAATGATCTACTTTTCTCATTTAAACATTTTCCAAACCTGAAATACTGTGTATCATTCTGGTTACTGAGCCATAAGAAGGAAATAATAGCTGGGAAATATGAAGAAGAGCAACCAGAGTGATTAAGTAAGTAGTTGTTTTCATACTAATATATATACACACACATGTGTATGTGTATATGGAATTAAAATACACATTGAATTGAAATATATACACATGTGTATGTGTGTGTGTATATATATATATATATACACATATATATAAAATTGAAACCAGGTCCTGCTAAGTTGTGGAGGCTGGGGCTGGTTTGAACTTGTAATCCTCTTGCCTTGGCCTTCTAAGTCACTGGGACTATGGGTATGTGCCACCATGCCTAGCTCTCAAATCTTTTAAAACACTTTTGTTAAATCTCTCAGAATTCTATATCCTTAAAAGACTCTGATACATCAAGTATTACAAAATCAGATGTATCTGCAGGTGGTATAATACTTCAGTGGTGTGATATTCAGATAGAATTTGCCTTGAGAATCCAGAATCACTGAAGTTCTGCCATTGATAAGTTACCCATTCTTGTGAAGTCCTTGAGGAAAGAACACTGACCTAGGAGGCAGGGAAGATGTAAACAATCATTGTATTTCTGGCTGGCACTTCAGACACAATTTTCCTTTTAGAAGTCTATGAATGAGCTAGGAGAGACCCTATAAAAAACTCCCTTTGTCTAAGTTAGTTTAGGCTCAATGGCCAAAAAACCAAATTAGACAGAAAGCAGATGAAGTATTAACTACTTCCATTCCCAATTATAAACCCAAATGTATCAAAGGAAAGAGTAATCTAGGTTGGTAAATAGCCAGAGAAGGGTATGAGTCTGCACCAGTGATTATGGCAACTTGTCTTGACATGAATATGCTCTCTGAGTTGATAGTCTGGTTTCAGTTATTAAGGGCAAATGAGGTCCTAAGGAATGTCCAATAATATAAAACAAGCACCACCGGATCACCCTCTGAAGCGTATGGATTTTTTTCCTTTAACTTCTGTGATTTTTTTCCTCATATGTCATAGTAAATACATTCTACATTTTCTCAGCAGGAATCTGGGGCAGTTTGGGAAAATAAGGTTAAAATAACATGGAGAGGACTATGATGGTTTCTGTAAGAATGCAACAAGAACTGAAGTCTATCACAAAGGATTGCTGATCATTATCGAGCTCTTTAGTAGGAAGAGGTTTCCAAAATACCTCTTCTGCAATACTGGATCTCTCACTATTTTATACACCTCACCTGTTACCTCATCTTTAGGATTATTACATGGGTTTCCTCACATGATAATGTCTGAGGACGGGGACTTTCCTATATCTTTGTGACCCTATAACTTAGCAGGTATGGAACCTATAGAATACAGGAATACACCAACAAGTGTTTTTAAAATGAGTAAAAAAAAATTATTCAGGTAGTTATTGAATAGGAAAAAAAGGTATTAAGAGACATATTGTTTAGAAGTACATAGCCTTGTATGTATTGTAATATATGGAGAGTATTCTATATAATTGTGGCACAATTATGCCACAGTAAATATTGCAAAGAATTAAGAAGTAAATTATGTATCAGAGTATAAATGCATTGAAATTTTAGTAGGAACAAATTAAAATACTATAGCTCTTTAGGTGGAAAAGTATGGTCAAAGCGGGATTTGCCTAAACCTTTAAGGATATTTAGAATCTAGATAAGACTTTTTTGATGGGAAAACATCTTGAGACAAGCAGAGATTCTGACATAGACTTCTTAAAAGCTCTTTGCAGAAACCAGATTCCTTTTGCTTAAGGTTGGGTGATTCATTGGTTTAGTGAGGGTGCACTGGGATTTTTCTAATGGCTTCGCTTTGCTTTATAAACAGAGATAAATCAATGTTCCCATTGCCTGGCATTTGATAACAGAAACAACTTCCAGTCACCTGCACTTGCCTTGCTTCAGTTGGCGAACTTTTGTTCTGGTTCCTGATTTCTTGTCACCCAGCCTCCGGCCCTCCACCCCCAGTGGGTTTCTTTTAGCAGTTTGGATTACCTAAGGGTTAAGATTAGAGGTGCTTTTCCTCGGTGTGTGTGAGCTTAGCTATAGTAGGAGTGGAGGACAAGCCTGTGGAATCCAGACTCTGCTCTGCGCTGCTTTTTTCCTTCATAATCTTTGCTCAGTCTCTTCCCGGCCAACCTGATTCATACGACAAACAGATGGAGGCCAGACTAACGTGTTTTCCAGGGCTTTTCTGTACACTGAAAACATGAGCACATATAGCACTAACGGTGGCGAGAAAAGTTCCAAACCGGGGTTTCTACCTCCTGGAAGGAGCTAGAAAGGCGGAGGTGGGCGAGCGTCAGGGGAGGCTCAGTGCGCATGTTCCAAAAGAGGGTAGCGACAGCCCCCTCTCCCAGAGTGGGGGGTCTGCGCCCAAACTTCCGGGGCCTAGAGAAGTGGGCGGGACCAAGTCCGGAAATTTCCGGTGGGGTGCTTAAGCCCTGAGGTTCTTCCTCGGAGGAATACTTGAGTTCTTGGCTGGTGAACGTAATGGTGGGGCAAGTGTAATCTGTGGTTGCTGTCCCCTCAACTTTACTATGGGGCTAGAAATCGACTTTAAGGAAATCTGACACCAATAATCAGGTCTGGTGATAGCTGCTATGCCAGCGCCTGGGTTTGCGCGATTTCTCCCCGGGCTTCAGAGTAGTGCCCGGCTCCTTTAGCGCCACACTTCTTTAGCCAACTTGTTTTCACGCTCCACAGCCTCGCCCCACCCTTGTTATGTATGACCGGGCCCCGCGTTTGCTGAGATTGGCTGAAGGTGGCAGCACTGAGGAGCATGTGGGTCCTGGCTCCTACCAGGTACCTTCCTTGAAGCGGCAGGCAACAGGTAAGATATAGGAAAGGCCAGTTTCCTGCAACAAACAACAGCTTGCTGAGCTTGTGTGTGCCTGGGAGTTAAACACAGCGAAATGGTGCCGCTTAATAAATGAAGAAAATAATAAGAGAAAATCCTGCATCTAGGAGATTGGTTTCCTGTCTCTGTTGACCGTAAAATCCAAATCCTGTGTACTTGATCCGGCTCTCTTCTTTGTACTCTCGTGTGCCTCACACACCTTTTCTAAAATTAATCAGATTTTTATTTACAAAGGTGGAACTTTTATATTCTCATTTCACAGTATTATTTAAAGATAGTCCTATCCATTCTTTTTTCAGACAAATTATCTGACCATCCTCTCTTCAAACTTATTTCATGAGAAGGACTTTTGTTGCATTCTGTAAAGAAACATTCTTGAGAGGTGGAGTGGGGATGAATAATTTAAATAGTTATTTGTTTTGCAGTTAATGACTTAGGCCAAACTTTTAACAAATATTTCCAATTTGCTTTCTACTTTTTCTATTCTGATGATAATACCATCCAAATTGTAATTTTTTCCTTTGCTGACCCACATTTTCCCCTGTGAATTCACTGTATCTGAATTTTTAAACATGCCAGAATCTTTTTTTCTGTTGACATGAGTTGATCCACTTAAGGTTGGTTTAGGTTTCTTGGGGTGCAGTAACATTTTTCAGCTGTCGGCATTTTAAATCTTGAATTTTTCTGCTTTTTAGCATTCAATTTCAGTATTTTGGAAGTTTGTTATGCCTATATTTTAATGCAATTGAGCTATTAGAAACATTTACTCCCCAACAACCTCCTGGTGAGTGTTGACTGCCTGAAATGCTTATAGCTATGAAACTTTGTGATCCTTATTTTGATACAATTTGACCATTTTCTTCATAAAAACACTTCTTCCCGAGGTACCTCTAACGGCATCATTTCTCTTGGTTCTTTTTCCTACTTTTGTTTATTTTTTTCACTGTGCCAATAATTAACTTATTGCCCCTTGGCTCCAAATCTATGGTCACTGCCTTGCTTGTAATAAAGATGCTGGACACTGTACACATTTCTCCTTTGCTAGTTGAAGGAGGTTCCGCTTAGTAGAAGTCCCTGAAGGAAGGGTCTTTTCTTCCAGGTTCCAGTGTGCTTTCTAATTTTTTGTTTCCAAGGTGCTCTTATGTGAAGAACATCCAACAGTGCTTACCTCAACAAGTTTTAGTGGACACTCCAATGGGCATCTGATCAGACAAGGCACCTTGCCGTACCACAAAATGGATTGCTAGTAACTTAGTAGCATCTCTGTATGGCTTCCTGTTTGTCTGCCTTGACCTGCAGCAACTTACCAGACACCTTCAGCATCCAGTGGAGACCTCTTGTGTCATTCCCTTTTATTTTATGGTCACCATTGGCTAGTGCAGTTGGTTTAGAAGTTGGAGTACCTTTAACTTGGCTGGTATCTGAGCATGGTTTCTTTTTTGACTCAGAATTCCCAGTTTTCTCATCCACAACTAGGAGAAAAAATATAGTCTGTTTTTCCAACAGTTTTTCCTACATTATCATCAGGGTCCTCTGCCTCCAATGTGGCAATGAAGTCTCACTTTATTTCTTCCTTAATTTCTGGAGGTGGTTCTGTTAATGCATCTGCAAGACTGAGGTCAGCCATTCTATACTGCTGCAACTGCCCAAGATAAGTTACTACTGTTCACTTTTTTTCTTCACATTTCTGGGAGGGATAATGTAAATGTCATTTTGTCCTTTGTATTAAGTAAAATTAAGTATAGAAAATTATTTACTTATTCAAAGTTACAGCCAGTAAGATTCAAATTGAGTTCTTTGAATTCAAGTCATATTCTTTGAACTATCCCATACATCTTCATTTTTAGATTATGTCCCAGGATAGTTTTTGAAAGAATATACTAAAAGAGGTCAGAATAATTCCCATAAAAAGATATTATCAGGCAAATGAAATCACCTTACTGAAGACTAAGTATGTGTTTTTTCTTGAAGTGAGTACTGCTTCCATCAATCACTTGAAGATAGTACTGTCAACCAAACTGTAACAAAGAAACTAGGAAATTCCACGCTTGGGAACGCTGAGCAGTTGCATTGTTTTAATGATACTCAGTGATAACATCATGATAATTGATAGAAGAAACATCTGTCTCCTTATTTATTTCTCTGCTGGATTCCCTGACAAGATTATTATAAAGTAGCTACTATCTCTTTCCTAGGTATATTCATCTCTACTGTCTTTAAGACCAGTAACACACTGGACTCTGCAGAAGTAGGCAGTTATTTCAATTAAGAATCAGGTGGATTTTTAGCATATGATGTGAGAAAGACAGATATTGGAACTTTTATGTAGTACTTACTTACTTGTTAAGTTAAATTTCACAATAGGAGAGGATTTTAGAGCTTTAGATGTGGATACTCTTTGTTTCCAACTTCTTTCTCTCCTAAATACTTCTCACTATAGCCTGCTTTGGTCAGTCTTCCAGTGTAATGGCTCCACATTTTCCTCAGGAAATGCTTTCTATTTTTAATTTGCAGACTCCATTACCTTGGTTTTAGGCCACTTGATGGGGAAGACTCTCTTCTATCTGGGATTTTCAACCTGAAAGGGACAGAACTGAACTACTCTGCTTTCATGAGTGGAAGGAGATAATGGATATCTGAATTCTGGATTAGTGAGAGTTGTGCCTGATTTTCTTAGTTATCTGAAAAGGAAGAGTACCTTATGGAAGTAAATATTCCTTGAGACAACTAGGCTAGTATGATGTGATAACATTTCTTTTAATTATGTAACTGTTTCTGGTACTGTTGTGCTAAGGAGTATTTTATTGCTGTTAAAGTTTATCTACATATTAAATGACATCCCACATTGGCTATATATTAGTTATCTGTATTAGTTCTATATTAGCAATCAAAGGTGAGTGATATTACCTCTTAAATATTTTCTTTCCCAGATTTCATCTTTGATAGTGGAGCTTTATTTGCTACTGAAGCAATAGGGATCCATGGTCCTGTACATGTGCTTAAATGCTTTTGCCAACAAGGATGATTTTATCTTATTAGCCAGTCAATATATAGGGAGGCCACATCAGGGAATGAAATCTATCTTTATTTATCTTGACTAATGAATTAATATGAAGGTGATTACTGTATATGTTTCAAAGACCTAGTTTTTAATATGTGAAGAATGCCCTTTGTGGCTGTCATTGTGGGTATAGAATTTGTCCTTTAATCACATACTGCCCAGTTTCTTTCTCAGAATGGATTGACTTTTATTGCTTCATGCCAGTTTGATTTATCTTTTGCTGTCGGCGATTCAAATTTAATATATCTCAACTGAATTGATTTCTTTCCTCTCAAATCTTTGCTATATTCTTTATTTCTTCTTTCTGTTTGATTTGTTGCTTATAGTTGGCATTTCACATGTCAATTTATCTATATATCTGAAATCAAACTCCAACAACCCTAATTCTCCAGAACTCTCTCTTACATTTTACATGTTCATTATTGGCAGCACTGTTTGTAGTGTAGTTATTTGTATAATTTCTTCCTCATTTTTGAAATAGGTTTGCATCTTCATTGTACTCTATCATACTTGTACATCATATATAAAATATTCAGTATTGTTGAATGAATGCCTAAAGGTGTAGTTTGGAATGTTAGTTATTAATTCTATATTTATTGTTTACTATTTAGAGCACTATGATAAGATGATAACCATCCTGGTTTGTCTGGGACTATTCTAGTTTTAGCACTAAGAGTCCTTTGTCCAGGACAAGCTGGAACAGTTGGTCACCTTAACTGATACATAGCTAAAAATTAAAAAAATAAAAGTACCATTCCTTGTGGAGCTTATCATTATAGACATTTTAATATTCTTATATTTTTATTTGTGCTCAAAATTTCATATGTACTTTCAGTTTATTGATAAAAGTCCATGTAATTAATTTTGTAATACTTGAATAAGGGTGTTATGAATGTTGGCTTTATTGATTCATTGTTTCCCACATATGTATATAGAGTATATTTATTCTGGCATCAATATAATATATTGGATATGAGGCTGTGTGCTTGTTTTTTAAATTTTTAAATGAATTTTAGTATTTTCCAATTAATTTTACAATTGTTGGGTAGATTCAACAATTGTTGAATTGTTAGGGGCTTTGCCATGTTCTGATGACAACTGCCTCAGAACTAGCCTTGAGTTTAGCTTTCTTAGTTTTCATATTTGTTTATCTCGTACTACGTTAGTGAATGTATGAACTTAAGAATACACCTTTGTGAGATGTGATAATGCTTTTATAAAAATTTGCACAAAATACAAATATAGAGATTTTTCTGGTGAAAAGTCAAGTTAAGAAATAGAACACTGCCAAACTTTCCTTTTCAGTCATTATCCTTTTATCTACATGTAAGCACTATTCCACAGATAAGCACTTCAGGTATGTACTATCTTGATTTTTATGGTATCACTTCCTTGCTTTTCTTTATGAATTGTTAAATCCTTTTATCATTATGAATAATTTTTCTTTTTCCTGATACTCCTTGTTCTAAAATCTGCTTTGTTGAGTTTTAGTATGGTCACTCTAGCTTTCTTTGATTCTTGGATGCATGACGTATCTTTCCCATCACTTTATTTTATTTTTGATCAATTTATTCCATTTGTTCCTTGTTTTCTTTTCCTACCTTTGTTGTATGAACAAAGTTTTTAAACAAGAGATTCTTTTCTTATTCCAATAATTGGCTTATTTGCTAACTTTTGCTTTATTTATCTATTTTAAAATTTTTTTATTCTAATTAGGTATACATGACAGCAGAATGAATTTTGATTAATTGTACACAAATGGAGCACAACTTTTCGTTTCTCTGGTTGTACATGATGTACAGTTGCACCATAGGTGTAGTCATACATGTACCTAGGGTGATGATGCATCTCATTCCACCATCTTTCCTGATCCCCTGACCCTGCTCCTCCCCTACCCCCCATTGAATAAAGTTCCTCCATTCTTCCCATGCCCTTCTTGCCATTATACATCAGCATCCACTTATCAGAGAGAACATTTGGCCTTTGGATTTTTTGGGATTGGCTTACTTTGCTTAGCATGATATTCTCCAACTCCATCCATTTACCTGCAAATGCATAATTTTATTCTCTTTTAATGCTGAGTAATATTCCATTGTGTATGTATACCACAGTTTCTTTATCTATTCATCTATTGAAGGGCATCTAGGTTGGTTCCACAGTTTAGCTATTGTGAATTGAGCTGCTGTAAACATTGAAGTGGCTGTGTCACTGTACTATGCTGTTTTTAAGGCCTTTGGATATAGACTGAGGAGTGGGATAGCTGGGTCAAATGGTGGATCCATTCCAAGTTTTCTAAGGAATCTCCATACTGCATTCCAGATTGGTAGCACCAATTTGTAATCCCACCAGCAAAGTATGAGTGTACCTTTTCCCCTACAGCCTTGCCAACACTTACTGTTGTTTTTATCCTTGATAACTGCCAGTCTGACTGGCATGAGATGAAATCTTAGAGTAGTTTTGATTTGCATTACTCTAATTGCTAGAAATGTTGAACATTTTTTCATATGTCTGTTGGTTGATTGTATTTCTTCTTTTGAGAAGTGTCTGTTCAGCTGCTTAGCCCATTTATTGATTGGGTTGTTTGGTTTTTTGGTATGAAGCTTTTTGAGTTCTTTATATATTCTGGAGATTAATGCTCTATCTGATGTATGTGTGGCAAAAATTTGCTCCCAGAATGTAGGCTTTCTCTTTACCTCATTGATTGTTTCTTTTGCTGAGAAGAAGAATTTTATTTTGAACCCATCCCATTTATTCATTCCTGATTTTATTTCTTGTGCTTTAGGAGTCTTGTTAATGAAATAGGGGCCTAAGTCGACATGATGAAGATTTGGACCTACTTTTTCCTCTGTAGGCATAGGATCTCTGGTCTAATTCCTAGGTCCATGATCCATTTTGAGTTGATGGTCCATGATCCATTTTGTGCATGGTGAGAGATAGGAGCTTAGTTTCATTTTGGTGCATATGGACTTCCAGTTTTCCCAGCACCATTTGTTGAAGAGGCTGTCTTTTCTCCAATGTATGTTTTTGGTGCCTTGCCTAGTTTAAGATAACTGTATTTAAGTGAGTTTGCCTCTCTGTCTTCTATACCATTGGTCTTCATGTCTGTTTTTGTGCCAATACCATGCTGTTTTTGTTACTATAGCTTTGTAGTATAGTTTAAGATCTGGTATTGTGATGCCTCCTGCTTTAGCCTTTTTGCTAAGAATTGCTTTGGGTAGCATGGTCATTTTGACAATATTGATTTTGCCTATGGAAGAGCATGAAAGATCTTCCCATCCTCTAAGGTGTTCTTCAATTTCTTTCCTTAGTGTTCTGTAGTTTTCACTGTAGAGGTCTTTCACCTCTTTTGTTAAATTGATTCCCAAGTATTTTATTTTTTTTGAGACTATTGTGAATGAGATAGTTTTTCTAATTTCTCTTTCAGAGGATTTGTCACTGATGCATAGAAATGCATTCGATTTATGGGTATTGATTTTATATCCTGCTACTTTACTGAATTCATTTATTAATTCTAGAATTTTTCTAGTGGAATTTTTTGGACCCTCTCAGTATGGAATCATGTCATCAGGAAATAATGATAGTTTGAGTTCTTCTTTCCCTATTTGTATTCCCTAATTTATTTCATCTAATTGCTCTGGCTAGAGTTTTAAGGACTACGTTGAATAGCAGTGGTGAAAGAAGGCATCCCTATCTTGTTCCCATTTTTAGAGGGAATGCTTCCAATTTTTCTCCATTTAGGATGATGTTGGCCTTGGGCTTAGCATAGATAGCGTTTACAAAGTTGAGGTATGTTCCTACTATCCCTAGTTTTTATAGTGTTTTGATCACGAAAGGGTGCTGTATTTTATTAAATGCTTTCTCTGCATCAATTGATATAATCATATGATTCTTATCTTTAAATCTATTGATGGGATGGATTACGTTTATTGATTTCCATATGTTGAACGAACCTAGCATTCCTGGAATGAACCCCACTGAATGATCTTGGTGCACTATTTTTAAAATATGTTTCTTATGTGATTTGCCAAAATTTTATTGAGAATTTTTGCATCTATGTTCATTAGGGATATTGGTCTGAAATTTTCTTTCTTTGATGTGTCTGGTTTTGGTATCAGGTTGATATTAGCCTTGTAGAATGAATTAAGAAGGGTTCCCTCTTTTTCTATTTAATGGTGTAATTTGAGGAGTGTTGGTATTAATTCTTTGTAGGCCTTGTAGAACTCATCTGAGAATCCGTGGGGCCCTGGACTTTTGTTGGTTGGTAGACTTTTGATGGTATCTTCCATTTCCTTGCTTGAAATTGATGTGTTTAAGTTGTGTATGTCTTCCTGGTTCAGTTTGGTTAGGTCATATGCCTCTAGAAATTTTTCCGTGTCTTCAGGGTTTTCTGTTATTGGGGTATAAATTTTCACAATAGTTTCTAATTATCCTCTGTATTACAATAGTCTCTGTTGTGATATTTCCTTTTTTTAATCATGAATTTTAGTAATTTAGGTTTTCTCTCTCCTCCTTTTTGTTAGGGTGGCTAAGGGTTCATCAATTTTGTTTATTTTTTCAAAGAACCAGCTCTTGGTTTGTCAATTTTTTGAATTGTTTCTTTTGTTTCAATTTCATTGAGTTCAGCTCTGATTTTAATTATTTCCTGTCTTTTATTTCTTTGGGGTTGTTTTGTTACTTTCTTTGTAGGGCTTTGAGATGTGGTATCAGGTCATTTATTTGTTGATTTTTTTTTTCTTTTAATGAATGAACTTAATGTAGTGAACTTTCCTTTTAGCACTGCCTTCATAGTGTCCCAGAGATTTTGATATGATATATTGGAGTTCTCATTTACTTCTAAGATTTTATCTCTTCCCTGATATCTTCTGTTATCCATACATCATTCAATAGCAAATTATTTAGTCACCAGTTGTTGGAGTAGTTTCTATTTTTTTTCTCATTGATTTCTGATTTCATTCCATTATGGTCAGCTAGAATGCAGGGTAGTATCTCTATTTTGTTGTATTTGCTAAGACTTGCTTTGTGGCATAACATATGGTCTGTTTTGGAGAAGGATCCATGTGCTGCTGAGAAAAAAGTGTATTCACTTGTTGAAGGATGGAATATTCTATATATGTCTGTTCAGTCTAAATTATTGGTTGTGTTATTAAGTTCTATAGTTTCTTTGTTTAGTTTTTGTTTGGAAGATCTGTATAGTGGTGAGAGAGGTATGTTAAAGTCACCAAGTATTATTGTGTTGTGGTCTATTTGATTCTTATAGTTGAGAAGGGTTTGTTTGATATACATGGATGCCCCATTGTTTGGGGCATAGATATTTAAGATTGTTATGTCTTGTTGATATATGTTTCCCTTAAGCAATATGAAATGACCTTCTTCATCCCTTTTCACTAGCTTTGATTTGAAGTCCACTTTATCTGATACGAGGATGGAAATCCCTGCTTGTTTACGTGGTCCATGTGAATGATACATTTTTTCCCACCCTTTCACCTTCATTCTGTGGATGTCTGTTCCTGTGGGATTAGTTTCTTGAGGGCAGCATATTGTTGGGTCTTTTTTTTTTTTAATCCAGTCCATCAGTCTATGTCTTTTAATTGATCAATTTAGGCCATTCACATTCAGGGTTATTATTGAAATAAGATTTGTAAATCTGGTAATTTTGGTTTATTTTGGTTTTTAACTTGACTTGGTTTCTCCTTTGATTGGCCTTTCCTTCAGTGTAGTTCCTCCCTTTGCAGATTTTCATTGTTGGTTATCATTTTCTCTTCATGGAATATTTTGTTGAGAATGTTCTGTAGTGCAGGCTTTCTTGCTGTAAATTTTTTTTAACTTTTGTTTATTGTAGAAGGTTTTTATTTCATCCTCAAATGTGAAGCTTATATTTGCTGGATATAAGGTTCTTGTTTGGCATCCATTTTCTTTCAGAGCTTGGTATATGTTGTTCCATGATCTCCCGGCTTTTAGATTCTGCTGAGATCCGAACTGGTCTCTCCCTTATGTAATCTGATTCCTCTCTTGCGGCCTTTAAAATTCTATCCTTACTCTATATGCTGGGCATCTTCATTATAATGTGCCTTGGTGTAGATCTGTTGTAATTTTGTACATTTGGTGTCCTGTAAGCCTCTTGTATTTGATTTTACATTTTGTTTTTCATGTTTGGGAAATTTTCTGATATTATTTCATTGAAGAGATTGTGCATTCCTTTGATTTGAAACTCTGTGCCTTCTATCCCGATAAATCTTAGATTTGGTCTTTTGATGGTATCTCATAGCTCTTGGATGTTCTGTTTATGGTTTCTTACCATATTCACTGTGGTCAACTTTATTTTCAAGATTGTATATTTTGTTTTCATTATTTGAGGTTCAGTCTTCCAAGTGATCTAGTCTGCTGATGATGCTTTCTATCAAGTTTTTAATTTGGTTTATTGTTTCCTTTGTTTCACCAATTTCTGATTTTTTTCATAATCTCTATCTGTTTCTTGAAGTAATCTTTTGCTACCTGTATTTGCTCCCTTATCTTTTTGTTGGTGTGATGAATGGTTGCCTTTATTTGCTCTCTTATCTCTTTGTCGTAGTGATCAATTTTTGCCTGCTTTTCCTCACTTAAGTCATTCTTTAATTTGCAGATCATTTTAATTATGTACATTCTGAACTTTTTCTCTGACATTTCATCAACTGCACTGTCAATGGATTCTATTATTGTAGTATCTTGGTTTGTTTGGGGCACTTTCTTCCCTTGTTTTTTTGTGTTGGTTATGTGTCTTCCTTTCTTGCAGTGCAAATCTGAGGTATTGCAGGTTCTATCATATAATATTGTAATGACCTTGTAGATTAGCTGTACCTGACCTTGGTGTTTGCTTCTAGTCCCCAGCAGGTGTCCCCAGATGGATGCTACTGCAAAATGGCTTTGGACTGATTGTTCGGAGATGCAGCACTGTGGTGTGCTGTACTGTGGTAGGCAGCTGCCTCCAGGTCCCGACGTGGAGGCTACTACATGGGAGGGCTACAGCAATGGCTGCAATGTCCCAAGATGGATTCAGAAAGGGAGCGAAAGTGTGGACCTCTATTCTGTGCAGGGGCTGTCCTGGGTCTGGGCTCTCACACAGGTTTGTGGGGGTGGTCCTGGGCCTGAGTTTGGCCTGGGCTTTCCTCAGTGTCCCCAAAGGCAGTACTGGGCCTGGGTCTGGGTTCCCACATGGGTCGGCAGATCAATGTGGGTGGTCCTGGGCTTGACCTGGGCCTGAGCTTCCACAGGGGTCCCCGGAGGCAGTCCTGGGCCTGGGCTCCCGTAGGTAAGCAGGGGCTCTGGAGAGGAACAGTGGGGGCGGTTCTGGGACTGGGTCTAGGCCTGGACTCCCATGGGGGTCCTCGGAAGTGAGCCTGGGCCTGGGCCTGGTCCCCTGCCTTTATGTATCTATTTTAATGTAGATAATATATTTCAATGTCTCCCATTCCAATACAAGGAAGGAAAAATACATAATTGAATTAATGATTAATGGACATAGAGCATCCAGATTTTATTTACAGGAAAAGTTTCATTCAGTTTACATATATACAACACAAACATGTTTTTAGAGATTTTTTTGAGGTGCCTTTCCCCCCCCATTAATCCACTTTGCTTTATTTTTATTTTTTATTTCTTTTTGGTACTGGGGATTGAACTCAGGGGCACTGGACCACTGAGCCACATCCCCAGCCCTATTTTGTATTTTATGTAGAGACAGGGTCTCACTGAGTTGCTTAGTGCCTCGCCATTGCTGAGGCTGGCTTTGAACTCGCGATTCTCCTGTCTCAGCCTCCCTAAGTGCTGGGATTACAGGCTTGAGCCACTGCGCCCGGCTACACTTTGCTTTATTTTTAAGTGGTTGTCTAGGGTTTACAAAATATGTTTCTTATACCATCTTCAAATAATGTTTTACTGCTTTGCACACAGCACAAGAGCTTCTCAACAGTATGCTTCCCTTTTCTTCATCTCATGCTTTGAACTATTGTGATTGTACCTTTTACTTTTACATACACTATAATGCTTATGTAATAATATGCATATGTGAAGTTCAGATTATTTTTGTTTTAAACATTTATTTTCATAGTGATTAAAGACTGAGAAAAACATGTTATTAACCTACCTAAAAGTGGTTGTTAATCTCATCCAGCATATGTTTCACTTTAGAAGTGTGATATGAGTCCTTTTTGTATCTTTTCATCGTGTTCCTCTTTCCTCTGCCTTATTGAATATTTAAAGAATATTTATAATAGAAATTTTTTGGCTGCTAATTCTACCTTTAATTTTTGAATCTATTGACTCTTCTCCTGCGTACGGGTCATATTTTCGTGGACACTGACAGTTTGTGTGATTCACTTTATATAATTTGTATTTTGGTTTGTGGGTATATAAGTGTATATTTATGTGTGTATTGGAATGAAATCTGTATCTTGATCTCTGATTATTTACCCTGACTTGGAATGTTCCACAAGTATGCTAGGGTTCTCAGCTCTACCAGAAAATGGTTTTCTTTTCAAAATGAACCTTGGGTTACTTTAAAAAATTTTTGTTCTTGTGTTGTTTATTACTTAAGTTTCCCCCCGCCCCACTCTCTTTTTCTTTCTTTCATCCTCTTCCTTTTCTGCTGCTTTGGGACAGTCAACACCCAGAGGATTTTCTGTGCATGTGTGTATTTGCACACTCTTATTGAGATTTGAACTAAGGGCCTTACATACTCTTAGTACATGCTCTACCACTGAGCTACACCTGCAGGCTCAAATTAACCTCTCCCTTTGGTATTGAGGGTTGAACCCAGGGCCTTGTGCAAGCTAAGCAACCTCTCTATCATTGTCTTATATCCCCAGACCTTTTTATTTTGTTTTGAGACAGGGTCTAATTAAGTTGCTGAGGCTGGCTGTTAGCTTGCAATCTTCCTATCTCATCCTCCTTGGTCTTTGGGTTTACAGGTGTGTACCACTGAGCTGGGCTACACCCATCATTCATGAAGCTTTCTTAATCACCTCAATGTGGAAGAAGACTTCCTTTCTTTTTAAGTTTCTGGGAATATTTTTGGGGGATGTTTATCTTTGTTTTGAATTATTTTAATATATATTTTTAAATTCTTGCAAGAGATTATTATTATTTTTTTAAAGAATGATGTCTGTAGAATAGAGGAGGGGGAATAAGGGAAGGGAGGAAGTGAGGGACCTGGGGGAAGTATTAGGAATTAAAATATAGCTAATTATGTTATATGCATTTATAAATCATCAAAATGAACACTATTATTATGTATAGCTATACTCCACTAGTAAAGACATAAAAAAGATAAGAAAGATGTCTGGTTTTCTTTTGTTTTTATGCTGCAAAGCCTAAAATAAACAAATAATTCTTAATTCATTTGCATTTTTATACATGTGGGCCTCAAAAAATGTTTAAAATAAGGTATCTTTTACCATTCATTGAGATTAACAAGATTTTTTTTTTAAATATTTTGTTTTTTTTTGTTGTAGATGAACACAATATCTTTATTTATTTTATGTGGTGCTGAGGATCAAACCCAGTGCCTCACGTATGCGAGGCAAGTGCTCTACCACTGAGCCATGGCCTCAGCCCCAACAAGATTTTATTATAACTAATCATCATAATAAATTCTTACAGTAGCACACATTTTTCTTTAGTGTACCAGATTTAATGTTCAAGTTATGAGTGCTCACTGTTAAATATAGTTGTTCTATTCTCTCTCATCTTTTTAAATGTACATATTGCTTAAGCCATATTAATTCTCAATACAGTTTATAAATTTTTTATAAATTAGTTTTTCAGTAGACTATACAAATTTGTCTAATTTTATGATTGCTTGTTCCAATGAAGTTTGCATCTTGGGTTTGTAAATCTTTGTTTAGAGTCCAAGAATCAAGAAATATTTACTGAGTACCAACTACGTGCTAAGGCAAGAGACAATATCAGTACATCTGTTGAAATTCTGCTGTACATCTACTTGAAATTCTTTTTTCTGTTTCTATAAGTTTATATATGCTATTTTCTATAAATAATATATTCTATTTCAAATAATAAAGCAGTGGTCTTCTGAGAGTGAAAATGTTTTATCAGTTAAATATAAATACTGATTCATGCCAACCAAATATGATTAGAAGACAAATGTCTTTTGTATTTTATTTTCTTTAGGTATTTTTTTCTGTTGTTCAGTAAGTCTACTCCTTTATGTTCTTATTTTAATATATTAATAAAATCTGACCTTATATAATGACTTCTATAGCTAGCCATTAGTTCAGAAAATATAATCAAATGTAAGAGTACTGAATGGTTATATTTATTTTGAGTGTTTTTAACTCCAAAATCTTTGGAATCCTACTGAAATGCCAGTGATGCGATTTTTTTAAAAAATAGGTGGCTGTGCACCATTCCTTTCTTCAAGTACCAGAGAAAGTACTTTTACTATTGCCTCTGACTCTGAAAAAGCTGTTCCAGGTCCAGGGCACTATAATGTTTCAGAAGCTCAGGTACATTTATATTTTTATTGTCTTGGTTAATAAAAGTCATATTTTCTTACTCTAGTTGTCTAAAATGTTGACATTTTATTTTATCCTTGTAATCATCTTATTTTTCTTTTCAATCTATATTTTATAATTCTAAGAAATGGAAATACATACAGTTGACGTTGATTGCCTGATTGAGTAGTCTTTATTGTTCTGTACCTTCTATAAGACACAAAACATTGTTACATGCTGTGTGGTCCGTAAGATTAGGAGATTGAGACTCTTGAGTGAATTATGGCTCCTTGAAGATATTCTGGTCAGACTCTTGAGATTGTGCAGAAACAGGAGACAGATGAGACAATGGCAGTGACTATAGCTTTAGAGTATGACACAAAAACTACTTGTTGGTCAGGACATGTAGAACAGGGATGGCAGTAGAGTGAAGAGGTTAGTTTTTGTGCCATATCCAAAACATATTGTCATTGCCATTGTCTCATTCGTGTCCTGTTTTTGTGCAGTTTCAAGAGACTATGACCATAATATTTTCAAGGGTCTCCATCATGTTCATAAGTGGTGGCTGTAACTCCAGTATCCTCATAATCATGAATATCATCTTTTACCCTTTTGGAATTTTATTTGAATTAACTGGCTATTAGTTGATAATTTTCTAATTATGGAGAATTCACATATGTTCCATGATGAGCCATGTAAGATTCCTCCGAGAGTGCTCTATGTTTTAAACAATGTTTAAAATTAATGTGAGCATAAAATCAAACTTCGCCAATAAGTCACATTGTTGGAAATGATCAATATGTTACTTATGAAAATAACTGATCCTAAGCAAGCTTGAAAGGTTTGCTTTTCACTGCAATATGAATGCCAGCATTTAAAAAGTGCATTTCAGAAATATATTTTTCAGTAGCCTGCAAAACATGTACTCTATTCCTTCTCTACAACTTTGGAAATTCCTGTCTTTGATTTCTGTTTTTAAACTGCATTTTCTCATATTGTCTTAGAGTGCTATAACTATCGTATATTTTCGTTTGAGTTCAAAGTTAAAACTTGACAACTCATCATCCTCTTTTACTGGAACTATGTTTTTAATTGAAGGTCTTAACTTTATCAGTGTGTGTGTTTTTTTTGTTTTTTGTTTTGGTGGTACTAGGGATTGAACTCAGGGCCGTGCCCTAGGTAAGCACTCTACCACTGACCTATATCTCCAGCCTTTCCCCCCAACTTTTTTTTTCAGGTTTTTGTTTAAAAATGTTTATATTATTTAATACTTATCAAATAGGAATTAATTATAAATTACTTCTTTTAATTATTTCATAAATTATTTTCTCTCCAAATCAGTATAACATAAAAGGAGGCGGTAGTCTACAAAACCGAGAGAAACGTTTTAAGAAGTTTATTTCAGATAATCCAGGACCTGCAAGCTATGATCAGTCTTATCCTAGGACATTAAAGATCCTGAACAGAAAAGTACTAGAAGCTAAAGTGAGTCTTCAGTCAGTATGTTGCAATTTTATATTATGCTAATGACATTGCTTTTATTTAAAATGAAATAGAAAAGGTTTAATATTTTATATGATGTTAATCATATTTAAAAAGACATATTATAGGTGCGCAGTGGCACGCGCCTGTAATACCAGCAGCTTGGGAGGCTGAGGCAGGAGGATCGCGAGTTCAAAGCCAGTCTCAGCAAAAGTGAGGCACTAAGCAACTCAGTAAGACCCTGTCTCAAAATAAAATACAAAATAGGGCTGGGGATGTGCTCAGTGGTCGAGTGCCTTTGAGTTCAATCCCCAGTACCAAAAAAAAAAAAAAAAAAAAAAAAAAAAGACTTACTATAAAAATTAGTAGATTTGCTAGTATCCATATTATAGTTTATAATTAAATGCTCAACAACGATGCTTAAAAACCTTAGTTTTTAAGGGTTTTATCATCTGACTTCATTTTTGCTCTTGATAAATCTGTAATCACTTCCAGCGTCTTTGGTGAGTTACTAAGGTGATTTTAAATACCATCTGTTTAACTATACATATAGAGTATTTATATATATTTACCTGTATATAGAGGACACTGTTAAAAGTAGTGTTAATAATACAGAGAAATTGAGAACATCATTTCTGAATTTAAAAAGCTTAAGATTCATATGGGTAGTTTTTAATTCAAGGCTAAATGAATGACCATGTCATTAAATGCCACAGGAATTTAGAGAAGGATTACTGTGTCGTGGGAAAGTATTGTTTGTAGAGGATTTATGGAGGAGTTTGAGTTTGTGTTTGGCCTTGAAAAATGGGATTGGAGTATGGATTCCAGACATGGAGTGCCATATGAGTGAAGATACAAAAGTGGGATATAATGGGAGGCAGTGGGAAGATTATTTTAACTGGAGTGAAGAATTTGTGTTAGGAGACTAGTAGGTGATAGGTTTGGAAACATAAAGAAAAATTTTATACCAATGGCCTAACTTTTTAAAATAAATAATAATTTGCGGGTATGGTCACAGTTTATTTACAGTGGTTCCCTTCTTCTTATGTCATAATTTCTTTACATAACTCATATTAATTATATTTTAATAAGTTCTCTAAAAGTTTATATTTTAGGGATGAGTACTCATTTGAATATTGGCCATACAATGATAATGAGGTTAAATTTTCTCATTATTTGTCAGATATTTTACATGTAGGGACAAAATAAATGTTCATTTACTCATGTAAGGGTTTATCAAACATTCACTGATTGTGCATATCAATCAGTGCTATGTGCTGGTAATACATAGAAGACAAATCACTGCTTCCTGAGATTTATAATTGCAACAGGAAAGTAATGAATGAAGTTTGATACAGTACAGTTGATGAAATGATATCTTAGAGCCATATTACAGTGTTCACTGGTAGCTAAAAATAGGGAGGGAATACAGGGAAAAAATGAACCTGACTTTAAAGAATGATTCACTAAGAGACATATTACTTGCCCAAATTGAACCAGGATGATATAGAAAATTTAATCAGATCAATTTCCAGTAATGAAATTAAAGATGCCATCAAAAGCCTTCCAACAAAGAAAAGCCAGGATTTGATGGATTCTCAGCCAAGTTCTACTAGACCTTTGAAGAAGAACTAACACCACTAACACCAGTCCTCAAATTATTTCTTGAAATAGAAAAAGAGGGAATTATTCCAAACTCATTCTATGAAGCTAGTATCACCCTTATACCAAAACCAGACAAAGATACATCAAGCAAAGAACTTCAGACCAATATCCTTGATGAACATAGATACAAAAATTTTTAATAAAATATTTGTAAACTACATACCAAAACACATTAGAAAGATAGTGCACCATGATCAAGTGAGTATCATCACAGGGATGCAAGTTTGGTTCAACATATGGAAATCAATAAATATAATTGACCATACAAATAGATTGGAAGACAAGAATCACATGATTATCTCAATAGATGTAGAAAAAGCATATGACAAAACATAGCATCCATTCATGTTTAAAACACTAGTAAAGCTAAGAATAGTAAGCATATACCTCAATATTGTAAAAGTTATAGATAACAAACCCAAAGCCAACATCATTTAAAAGGAGAAAAACTGAAAGCATTCCCTCTAAAACCAGGAATAAGACAGGGAAGCCCACTTTCACCACTTCTATTCATCATAGTCCTTGAAACTCTAACCAAACCAATTAAAAAGAGAGAAATTAAAGGGATAGAAATAGGAAAAGAAGAGCTCAAACTATTTGTTTGCCAATGACATCCTGTATTTAGAAGACCCAAAAACTCCACTATAAAATTTTTAGAACTCATAAATGGATTCAGCAAAGTAGCAGTACAAAATTAACACCCATAAACCAATTGCGTTCCTATACACCAATGATGAATCAGCTGAAAGAGAAATTAGGAAAACTATCCTTATTATACTGCATAGCTATAGAAACAAAAACAGCATGGTATTGGCACTAAAATAGAAATGAAGACCAATGCAATAGAATAGAAGACACAGACAAACCCACAAAAATACAGTTATCTCATACTAAACAAAGGTGCCCAAAACATACACTGGAGAAAAGATAGCTTCTTCAATAAATGGTGCTGGGAAAACTGGAATTCCATATGTAATAGAATGAAATTTAACCCCTATCTCTCACCCTGCACAAAATTCAATTCAAAGTGGATCAAAGATCTAGGTATTAGACCAGAAATGATGCACCTACAGATTATACAGGCCCAATACTCCAATGTGTTGCTTAGGAATTGACTTCCTTAATAGGATTCCTAAAGTGCAAAAAGTAAAATAAAAAAATCAATAAATGGAATGGCAGCTAAAAAGCTGCTTTCTAGCAAAGGAAACAAAAGAGTGGGAAGAGAGAACCTACAGAATGGGAGAAAATCTTTGCCACCTGCATCACAGATAGAGCGTTAATACCCAGGAATATAAAGAACTTAAAAAGCTTAACACTAAAAATGAAAAAACAAAAAACAATCAGTGGGCAAAGAAACTAAACAGACACTTCTCAGAAGAAATATGAATGGTCAACAAATATATATAAAAAAGTTAAACAACACTAGCAATTAGATAAATGCTAATTAAAACTACACTGAGATTTCATCTCACTCCAACCAGAATGACAATTATCAAGAAAACAAGTAATAATAAATAACAAGTAATATTATTATTACTTATTACATATAAGTACATAACAAGTAATAATAAATGTTGGTGAGAATGTGGGGAAAAGGGTACACTCATACATTGCTGGTGAGACTGCAAATTGGTGCAACCACTCTGGAAGGCAGTATTGAGATTCCTCAAAAATACTAGGAATGGAACCATTTGATCCAGTTATCCCACTACTCAGTATATATCCAAAGGAGTTAAAATGTGCATACTACAGTGATGCAGCCACATCAATGTTTATAGCAGCACAATTCAGAATAATTAAGCTATGGAACCAACCTAGATTCCCATCAACAGATGAATGGATAAGGAAATTATGGTATATATATACACACTGAATATTACTCATCCATAAAGAATGAGCTGGGTGCAGTGCTGCATGCCTTTAATCCCAGCAGCTCAGGACATTGAGGCAGGAGGATCACGAATTCAAAGCCAGCCTCAGCAACTTAGTGAGGCCCTAAGCAACTTAGCAAGACCCTTTCTCTAGATAAAATGTAAAAATGGCTGGGGATGTGGCTCAATGGTTAAGCGCCACTGAGTTCAATCCCTGATATTTAAAAAAAAAAAAAAGTTCCATGACATTTGCTGATAAATGGAAGGATTTGGAAGCTACCATGCTAAGTGAAATAAGCAAATCCCCAAAACCAAAGAGCAAGTGTTTTCTCTGATAGTGGAACAAAACCAGAGGGGAAGAATAGAAGTTCAGTAGATCAGAATTAATTACTATTGAATTAATAGAAGGGAGCAGGGATAGGAATTGGAAAGACAGTGAAAAGAATCTGACATAATTTTCCTATGTACATATATGTATACACCACAGTGAATCCCACCATTGTGTGCATCCATAAGCATGGGGCCCTAATTAGAGATAAGAATCACCTGATTCTATCAATTGATGCAGAGAAAGCATTTGACAAAATACAACACCCTTTCATGTTTAAAGAACTAGTTTTTTTAAAAGAGCAAAAAGCATGATTCACTAAGTAGTTATAAGAATGGCTAAAAACATTCTTAGACTGAGAAATCCACATGAATGAAGATACTGAAGTGTTCAATAGCATGGTATGTTCAGGGCAGTACAGAGTTCTTTGGAATATTTGGAATACAGGATTTAAGGGAAAGCAGCAGGAGTATGGGATGAAGGAGATAAGGGCTGGATTTTGGAAAGCTTTCACATGCCAAAAACACTTTTTGAAAGTACAACTTGGCAATTAATCTCAAAGTATCATTAAAAGCACTTTTTTTTTGTTTCTATTTCCATGTAATATTATATTGCAGACATTTTCCTGCTATGTAGCCTTCATAATTAGTGTATTTATACAAGGCACCAGTAATGTGGAAATAAAATAGGAGTTTCAAGGAATGAAGCCAGGAAATGTTATTGAAAAATAAAAAGTTTGTATTTCTATGGCAGGTACTATATAATAGCATTTGTTTATGTGGCATTTTTTCTTTTTGAATTAATTTTTACTTTATTAAGCCAGACCCAAATGAGAGAGAATCTTCTTATGATAGCTTTAATAGTAATAGTATATATTCTCATAGTTTATGAGTAGAAACTTGGATTCACTCCTTTAAGTTTCTTTTACTAAACAAACATTTTTGGTTTTATTTTAAAATTTATTAGGTCAATATTTAATAGTTGCCTTTTTAGAAATTTTAATGTTTTTTTCATTCCCTTTGTGCTTGCCGTTGAATGAAAATCAAAAAATATTTTCCTTAAAGAAAATTTCAAGAGCATCTACAATTAACAGAAGTGTTGATATTCCTTCAATTCCTTCTTGTGGACAGTCATATGGTTATAATATTAATGAGGATGGCAGTATTATAAAGCGCTTTCCACCTGCTAGTGATCACACACTCGGGCCAGCGTACTACAAACCTCAATTTGTAAGTATAATGCATTTCAGAATGACAGTTTGGAAGTTTGTTTATAATTGTATATGTTTCAATTCATGTAACATTAACTGCAGTAACAGACCCTCATATTTCAGTGACTTCATACAGTTGAATTTCTTTTTCTCATGCAAATGGGCATCTACATTCAGCTAGCCAAAGAGGATAAAGGATTATGAGTGAGAGTTTTCTGTAGGCAAGGCTAAAGGTCAGTCACATGGCTGTACTTTACTAACATAGAAGCTAACATATTCTCACTGTATATCCAGATGACAGAACAAACAGGTGTAAATTACTAGAAGTCCTTGTCATGATGTATAATCATATGAAATACACAGATAATCTTTTCATGAATTTGAAAAGGAATATGAGCATTTTATTTATAAAATAATTTTAATTTAATAATGTAATCATAATTTATTTCACAAATGATTGTAAAAAATATAAGAAACTTCTTTCCGATTGAAATATCAAACATGGTATAGCAGATTTTTCTTCTTGAGAGCTTAAATTTCAAACCTAACCAGAGTTGAGTCAAGATTTCATTCAGCCAGGTAAAATATATTAGTCATCTATAAATACAGGTAGTAAAAATAGATGGTATGTCATGTTTTACTCAATTATAGGACAGAAGTACATAGTACTTTGAACTTATTTTTATACTTTTATGAGGTCTGGAAGATATAATCCTACTGAGGAAAATGGCAAAATTTAAGCATAGATTTAATGAAAGTCTGAACAGACAAATGGAAACAAAATTATTATTATTATTATTATTATTATTATTATTTTGTACTGGAGATTGAACTCATGGGCACTGGACCACTGAGCCACATCCCCAGCCCTATTTTTGTGTTTTACGTAGAGACAGGGTCTCACTGAGTTGCTTAGTGCCTCCCCGTTGCTGAGGCTGGCTTTGAACTCGAGATCCTCCTGTCTCAGCCTCCCTAAGTGCTGGGATTACAGGCTTGCACCACCGCACCGGGCTAAAGAATTTTTTCTTTAGAAGAAATACTAAAATGTTTAGGCTGAAATGAAAAGTTATTAGATAGTAACTCAAATTTACACAAAGAATTAAAGAACAATGGTAAGATAGATACACAAGGCAGTACTATTTAACTTTTAATTTGTACCACTTTGATTCCTGTTATGTAAAAAATTAGAAATGATATATTTTGTGTTCAAATATAGGTAGTAGGCTAATATCTTAAGACCTAGTGAACTTTCTATGTTCTGAAACTTTTGAAGAACTTGCTTACTTCTGTTAAAATACAGAGTGAGGGCCTTACATATAATATAATAATTTTTCTCTTCCACCCTGAGAATTCCTGCTCTTTTCTGGTAATGAGACTTTTGTCTCAAGAATATTTCACATTCCTTTTCTATGCCAGACCTAGTCTTTCAGGCCTTGACAAGCCTATCACCTGTTAATAATAACCTAATTATTAGTTCTCATCAATAGACAGTGGCAAGTATCTTAGATATTTGATTAAGATATTCCTAATAGAACAATAGAGATCAATTTTGTAAAAATTACAGTGAAGTCGACGGAAGTGCTATGGTCCTGATATCAGGATATTCTCTACAGGGCGAAAGCTAAAGTATAAGCAGCAGTGTAATGGAGCCAGACTACCTGTGTTTGTTTCTTGAGGCCATTACCTAATATTTAATGGCTCATTGTCAAATTATTTAGCCTCTTTTTGCTTAATTGCCTTATTAGAAATATTCTTGAGAAAACCTGTAGTTTGATATACTTGAATTAGTATTTAGTTTCCACAAATCATAATTATTTGGCCTTAACTTAAGTTATTCCTTGATTCCTTTTCACTTAAATCTGAAATTATAATTCTTGCTGTAGAATTATATTTCCTTTATAAATTATTTCTTTGTTTTGGAATAACATATCATTAATTAGAAGGCCCAAATAATGCCTCCAAGCTTCCTTAGATATATAAACCCTTTTTCCCATATGACTAAGCATTAGTTTGATGTATAACTTGATTTCTTTCCAAATTATTCACAAAAGACAGAAAGAAGAATAAGAAAATTTATTCCATAATGTTAATAGGGCCAATTTATTTGATAACTTGTTTTATTAATTTTATCAATCCAGCTTGTACTTCCTAGAATTAAAATCCAAATCTAATTTAAGAAAACATGTAAAACATAGATTAACATATGACTTAAAGGCATAGTTCTTAATATTCAGGAAGATTTAGTAAAGTTTAATTGGAATTGAACTGTGATATTTTGTGAAATCCCCATCTTGAACTTGAGAGAGAACAAGAGGTAGGGTGGTGAAGCTTAGTGGATAACAGCTTTATTTTCTTCTGTTTCTCCTGCAGAATAATGGATTGTTCACAGACTACTGCATAAGTGATTCTGTAGTTATGTTAAATCAAATCTTATCCATATTTCTGATAATTCTATGGAGCTTTTTAGGTGCATTTAGAGATAATTCTGTAGGTGGGCTCAGTTTCCAGATGTGGCTTATTAGTAGGAAATTAAGAAAATAATCTAAAAGATGAGTAATTATTGTGGTTCCTCCCTAACTGGTGAGTCACATCTATTGAAGGTACCTGATAAATCTTAAATATAGAATCAAGTGTTATACAAAAACTTTAGCAAAATTTAATTTGTAGGGGCTGGGGTTGTGGCTCAGTGGTAGAGTGCTCGCCTTGCACATATGAAGCACTGGATTTGATCCTCAGCACCACATAAAAAATGATAATAAATAAAATAAAAAAATTATAAAAAATTTAATTCATAAAGAGATTGTATAATATTTAAAGTGATAAAATTTAGCTTTTCTCTTTTTTTCAGAAGAGCCTAGGGAAACTGTTAGATGTATATTTTTTCAGGGGTGGATTTCACAAGCAAGGTTTGCAGTTAGAATTATGATACTGACATTTGGTAATGATAGCATGCTGTGAGCTACCTGTGTGCTGCCTAACTGAAAAGTAGTCCATTAGTGTTTAAATTGATGCACTTTGGGACTTTTACTTTTTCACAAATTCTACTTTCATATTTAATTATGGAAGGATGTGAGGGGGGTAAAAGTTACATAGTCCCATCATTCATTTAATTGTCAATGAAAGTGGCAGTTAGTAATTCTTCAAGTTTTATTGCAGTATTCATTTACAGCAATGCAGCTCCATGCTGAGTTTGCTTCAGTTAGGTCATATTATATTTGCTAATATAACCAAGTTGACAGTGACCTTGAAGTGAGTATTGTCAACACTTCTTGACATAATAGAAGGTATGATTTAGAATTGAGTGTATCAATTTGTTCTTCATTTTCTGTCTGTATTTTTAAGAGGTTTTTAAATTAAATTTCATTTACCTGAGTACTGTAGAGGTTAGTGAGTTAAGTAGTCATCAGCTCACATGGTTTAAATGAGATTAGTTTTATTGTATACAAAGGAAGGATTTTGCTAAAGTCTTGAATTTTGTATGTGTGTAATTTTGTATATGCACGTATACATGTATGTACATATGTGATCTTTACTTTGACTCTATTACTTTTTAAATTGTTTAATAGTTGAACGATAAAATCTCAATAATGTAAATTCAACTGAAGAAAGCTTCTTGGACACAGTTCTCAAGGTCCTGAATTGCTGTGTTAAAATAATTACTATAAAAGCTTACCATGGGATTAGGGGTATAGTTCAGTGTTAAGAGCACTTGCTTAGCATGAAGAAGGCCCTTGCTTTGATCCCTAGCACTGGGGGAAAACAGGCTTAACTTGATGTTTTAGGCTTAAAAAAAAGATATAAAGATGACAACACAATACTCTTAAAATATTGACTTTTTTGACAAATCTCTAGACTACAGTAAACATATTAGGTATGTCGAACAATACAGTAGAATAAATCTGCACAATTAATGAAATTCTGCTTTATTTCTAAGTAAAAATAAAGTTTAATATAAATGGTAAATATTTGCTTTCTATCATCAAAACTGACTGTGTATTTTTAGCAAAAGAAAGTGTTGTATGGCGAGGCACTGTATCTTTAAGCTCTATTGAATGCTATAGTCTGAATTTAGCATTGACCTTATAGGAACAAGCTACTTTTCAGCTGCTCCAGTGCATGCCCTAGTTTGTGCTAGTATCTGTCTACTAGTATCTGCTTCTGTGCTGAATAAATATGTCAGGCTCTGCCACTTTTCTATGCCATTTAGCTAGGTGTTACAGCATTTGTGTCTGCAACCCCAGACCTTTGGATTGTTCATCTATCTTATTTCATGTTGGTTATTCTTAGGAGTCCCAAAGCAGTGTATGTGTATGTGTGTGTAAATAAATGCATACTCTGTGTCTTACAGAGTTTGGTGGGATAGCACCTTTTTTTTTTTTTGGTGCTGGGGATTGAACTCAGGGGTACTCGACCACTGAGCCACATCCCCAGCCCTGTTTTGTGTTTTATGTAGAGACAGGGTCTCACTGAGTTGCTTAGCACCTCTCCATTGCTGAGGCTGGCTTTGGAATAGCGATTCTCCTGTCTCAGCCTCTGTAAGTGCTGAGATTACAGGCTTGAGCCACCGCGTGGTGGGATAGCACTTTGAATGCTTCAAATTTTTATTCATAGCCTTATTCCTTCAAGGATATGACAAGGAAGGGGCTAGGCTTCATAATAATGTATGAATTAGAATCCCTACTTAAAATAACAACAACAAAGATATCTTACTTTGATATAGTGGTTTATAGGACTGAACCACCCATCACTCATGTAGTTAAAACTAAATGTCCATAGTGAGGAGGGGAAAATACCACTCTGTTCTTTATGTTATAATTCAGTAGAAGAAATCTGAAGATAATAATTCAAGTACATTGAGACCATGTCTAATGCTGTAAATATTTCTAAAAGAAATAAGGATTCACCCTTTTTATTTATATAGCACATTTTCCATGCATCATTGGATTACAATAAAGAAAATAATAAACAATAATGTTTATTGGTTAAACATCACTTTTTGTCTTCACTTACCAATGTAGAGGACCTCAAGCTTTCCACACAGTTCCCTTTCCCAGGTATTTCTAGAAGTCCTCAGGGGCTGTCCCAACTATGCTCTTGAATAAGTCCGTTTCCACTGAGTACAGCTGCAGCTACAACAGGCATTTCAGTCTCTTGCCAGATGGTGCTCTCTGCTGGGCATTTCCATCAGTGCTCTCCAGCACAGCTAAAACTGCAGGATGAGCTGGGGTGAAGTGAGGGGGATAGTGCCCTTCTTTCCTTGTGTTATACTCTAATAGAAGGGTCTAAAAATAGCAGTGCTTTTAATGAAACAGTTCTTTTAGATTTTTCTTCGTAGCACAATTGCACACTGCAAGAATACAGGCTAAATTCAGTGTTAGGAAGCAAATTCAATCAACAGAAAATTCTTAGTATTTGGTGTTGCCACTCTTTTGAAACAGATTTTCTCGCTGGGTGAAACTCATCATGGTTAACTATGGATTAGTTTATATATTTTTATATACTTTTGAAATTTTAGGGTAAAGTGTTGTGGTATGGGTTTGAACTGAATTTATGCTTTTTGTCACCAATATTTACCATTTATTGCATTAATATTATTTGTAATGGTAATTGAGAGAAGTTGATTCTACTGCCTTAAAATAATCAACCAGAACACCTAACACTATATATTTGTTATGCTAATTTTATTCAATATATATTGTATTAATAATCCATGCTTGTTCAATGCTCTATTTTTATAAACAGTTTTTCAAATGTATTGAAAAAAAATGAACTAGAGGTTCTTCTATCATTAAGAATGTGTTCTTTAAAAAAATTCTTATGGTCGCTTAATTAAGTATGTATTAGTTCAAGAGAAAATTCTGTAAAGAGATGCTGCTACTATTGCATTGTACTTCATTATTTTAGTTTCTGTAGAAACCAGGTGCTTTCATTTTTTTATGGTTCATGCATAATTTTGGCATTTATTAGATGGATGTAGAGGAAAAATAATGGTTGATTTCTTGTGTTACAAATTACTGATTGTGTCCTCAAACATTAGTATACAATGAACTGAGTAGTGTTTTAATTTATTGTTAACTATTTGTCACTCTTTGAAAAGTTTACATGAATATGTTTTAAAATACCAGGTAGTTAGAAATTATCTAATATCTGTTGGTAATGTTTGCATTTTCTCCATCTGTTTAATTAAGGTAATTTTCAAAAGGCTTTTTCTTTCTCTAAATAATATAATCCTTTCCCTTCCCTTTTTTAAAGATGGGAAGCTAATTTAATTGATCTCAGTTTTTTAGATTATTGATTCTATTGCCAAGAGCACAGCTGTTCAAATGGGTTGAGGATATATGTTTGAGGCATTTCTCTGAGAATCCTGGCTGATGTGGGAATGGGGTGGGGCACCTTAGTGACAAATTGACAAATTAGCTTGTGATCTATCAAAGAACACAGCATTTACCAGTGGCACCCTTTGACTGAGACTATCCTTGCTTTAGATTTAGGCTTAAGTAAAATTTGAACCTTGTTTCAGAACTTATTTAAACTATGTCTCACCTTCACTTTTGTTTTTTTAGGGTGTTTCCAATGCAACTTTGAAATACAAAGGTATACATTTTGGCAGCTCTACAGGAAGACTAGAGTTACCTAAAACATCTAGTCCTGGCCCTGGACAGTATGATATAATCCAGTAAGTATATATATATATATAAAGTGTGTCTTTAATGTAGTTCTTGAATATAAATTAATCTAATTTAGACTAGGCTATTCTGTTAAGAAAGGCAAATTAGTATGAAGACCTCAAAGAAGTATTATATTTTGGAATAACCTATTGTTTTTTTAATGAGTCAGATCCTATGCCACCTATTTTATTTGTGTTACCTCATTTAATCTTCACAAGTCTCTGTGGTTACTATTGTTATAGGTATAGTTTGTCAGGGAAAAACGCAGGGATCAGAGAGGTTAAGGAACATATTCAAGATCATGTGGCCATTCAAGTGGTAGAGCTAGACTTTAACTGAGGCCTGTTTGATTACACAGTTCACGTCATATCTAGGTACTAAAATATACTGTGCTTAATTGTAAAGTAGACGAAAAGTCAGAGAAAATACAAAAGAAGATGACTCAAGGATACCCCATGTTATCCCTGGCTCTCATCTCCATTCTTCTGACTATAGAATGGTTTTAGAAAGCATTTTCATTCACTGTGAATCAGATCTATAACATTAGGTTCGAGGTAATAGTTACAAAGATTAATTAGTAAGTAAACTTCTGGTAAAATAACTTTATCTTTGTTTTCTGCTACTGTGGAAGGCAAAAATATCAGCCACCATGTTGTCCTCATACTCTGTTATTTCTTCATGTGATTAATTTTTTAAACAGATTCCAATTTGATTTTTGCTTGATTCTCTCTCTCAGAGCATGAGTTTTCTTCTGAAAGGTCTCATAATGATTACATATTCAATTAGTTTGCTTGATATAGACATCTCTGTGTCCCAGCAATGGACATAGCTTAGCTTTTTCTTTTGACCTTCCTATTATAGTTCATTCACTGAACAAACATTGTTTGAATATTTGTTGTGCATCATACTGGACCTAGTAAGTGAGAATAAAACATCACCTTTGTTTTTGGGAATTTATACTCTATAGTCCATTGTCCTTTTCATTTTTTTTTATTCTCCTAACATGAATGGTACATCTTCAAATTTTTTATTTTTATTTTTTTTTAGTAGTAACACTGGAAACTAAGCATGCTATTTGGCTTACTGTAGTCTAAACTTATTATCATTTTTTTCCAAACAAATTTAGGTCTATGGACTGTCATAACTCTGATCATTCCCTTTTTAACATAAACTTTTGTTGTTTGACATTTTCATCCTATCCTTTTCTTTTCTCAGATTGGCTGGTTTGCCCCTTCTTCCCTCCCTGCTATATCATTGAGATTTAAATAACATAAAGCAACACTATTTAATAAGTGTTTGCTTAGATTTTGCTTAAAAGTTTTTTCTGCCAATCCTTTTCTCCAACCTTGTCCCACTTCTGTTCTCCCTGTTTTGAGCTATTCATGCTATTCCTTTCTTTGATCTTTCTTGTTTCTTCGATTTCTCCTCTTCTTCCATTTGTGTTTTTCACTTTTGCTTACATGAATGAATTCATGTGGATTGCATTTCTCCTGCTTTAATTATTTCATCATTTGCTGTTTGGTGCCTTCACTGTATCTTTTTATTTGGAGTTGTCTTTGTTCCTTTCTGGCAGTTGACATTTTCTGCTTTTTTTTAACTTTGTTTTATTGGTTGAGTCAGAATTATTCTGAGAGGCTTGACAGAGTACCAAAGAGGAGATTCTTAATCACCTAAATGGAAAGATAAGCCTATAGGTCTTGTTTTGGGAAAGACACAGACCTAAACAATACCTGACAATTCTGATATCCCAATTACATAATTGTGATTGATAAACACACTTAAGGTTTTGAAAACAAGTTCATGTGTTGAATTTTGAGCAAATAAAAATCATTGAAAAAGTGAGTATTTAATAGTGAGCTGGGTTGGTAAATGCACATTTAAATCAGCACTGCTGAACAAAGAAAATAATGGCAAGTATTATGAAATGTTAACTTTTGTGTTATGTTTTTCTATTGTCTATTTTTAGTCTTTACATGTTTAATATAATTTGTTAGAAATGTTGGATATCATATTCTTTTAAAATTTTATTCAGGAAATTGAAAAAATAGTCTAGTCAGTATAGCCTGTTTAAATATAATTTTTGAAACAATTATAGCTAGCAGTTATTGTGGGCTTATTATGGACAATGGCACTAAGCATTTCACATATATTTTATATTTTAATCATTACATTCATGAGAATTTGTTATTAGTATTTTGAATTACAGATGGAGAATCTGAATCTTAGAGAAGTTAGGTGATTTACATAAGGTTATATAGCTAATAGGTAGCAATGCTGGGATTCCTATCAGGCTGTCAGACTCCAAGGCTTGAACTATTAATCACTCCTTAGTTCGTTCTTGAGGTTGTTAATTTTCAATGAAAATAAACTTCCATTGCATTCTCAAAGATCTTTATGTCATTTTCCAGATTGTTTTATGATATAAGTAGTAGAAGACTATTTTCTTTTTATTTTAGAATTAATTGAAATACCTAGGGATTTGGAATTTTAAAGACTTTTTTATAGTAAATAGAATACACAGGAAACTTTTTTGATAGCTTTTTATTTCAAGTTATTGCAACTCTCACATCACATTTTGTTTTTGGAATCATTGAAACAGGTGTATAATAATGCTTTTAACTGTAAAAAGCAGAACCAACATAAAAATACATTTTTACAAAATTTTAAATATGTTAGTCTAATCTAACCTATTGATCTTATCACATAATTCTAATGTAGGAAACGTTACCATATTCTTTTTGCTTATGTCAATGTTTATATGTTTAAAACTGAGAATTCTCACTTTTTATCTGAATTTTCTAAAGGGAAAAGGCATTACATTGTGAAAATATTAATATAAAGAAAGATCAACAGCAAAATTATTGTTCATTTGTCCCAAGATATTATGAAGTAATAATATTGCAGGAGGAAAAAAAGGTAAGTTGAAAAGTGGCTATTTTATCTATATTATAGGTTTTAATGTCATTGAGCCCTTTGTTATAAGTCCATTGTAAAGTTCTCTTAGATCTACTGTGTCTTATAGCTTTGTGGCTGAATGAATATTGCAGAAGAAACTATATTAAATATCCCTGCTTGAACACCTCTTGTCATAAGGAACTCAACTACTTCTAAGTTTTTTTGTTTCAGTAGTAGACAACTTTTTTCTTAAAATGTCCTTCCTAAAATTTCCTACCTTCTGCCTACTTATTTCCTCTTTTACTATCATTTCTTTTTAGTTTTTCTTTCTCTTCTAGTAAGGATCAATGTTCCAGGTGTATTTGAATTTTATTTACCTTCATGGTTACTACTATCCTTTGAAGTGACATAGGGGCTGCCTTCTAGTTGTGAATTTGTCTCTTAGTATGGTATCTAAAGCTAAACAATATTCTGCTTGTAGACTGATTGTATATAGTGAGATGTTTATCTTCTTTGTTTTGGATAGTGTGTTTATTAACATAAACTCATTTTAATATACATTCCACTTTTTGTAGCTATAATTAAGTTTATTCATTTGAAACTTGTAGGAAAATAAAACTGTGGATTTTCTTTTTTATTTAAACTTAAAGTTTAAATATTGTAGTATACAAATTTAAAAATGGATACATTTAGACTAAAGATAAATGATTCTCTTGAAAAACCAGTAACTATTTCCATAAGCATTTTCTTCAAAATTTCTTTGGTCTTCCCTTGAATTTTAATCAGCAATGAAAAATATTGTGTATCAGAAATAAGACATAATACTAAAAAAAGTTGTATCAACAAAGTAACAATACAATCATTTTCATAAAATAACAATTATAAATTTCAAAATGGATAAAATATTAGTTTGAAATCAGTAGAATTTAATGAACAAAATAATTTCAGAATATACTCAGGAAAAGGTGAAAAAGTCTTTGATTTCACCTTAGGATTTTATTCATCAATAGAATTTATTTATGTGTAATATGCTTTGAATGTCAGTAAAAATACACAAAAATTAAAGTCAGAAAATGGTTTTCTGTTATAAATTGATGTTTAAATGAAAACTTTAGTTATTTAGAAATCTTACTGTTATAGTTTTTGAATACCTTCTTTCATAGTGGTACCCTGCATTTTATTTTCAAAAAAAATTTTCAACTTGATAGTCCTTTCTTATATTTAGGGACTACTACCACTACCATTTTATTTTCCTCTTGAATTCTTTTCCATTTACAGTTATTGTAAGTCAGGTTGAAATTATTTATTATTATCCTATTGTTTATCATTATTTGCTACACGTGGTAAACTGTAGAAGATAATGAATGGTAATACTAGAAATCTTGGTTTGTTGGGTGAATGGGTGTGAAAAGATGTGAATGTTCTAAAGAGTTAAGATTTTATTGCTTCTTGGTGTGTTCTTTTCTATTGAGATCTAATATACAGTTTAGATTTGACTATGTTTAAGGGTAATTTACCTCCAATTATATGTATTGAAATATATATATATTTTAAATACATATTTTAAGTTGTAGACGGACACATTAACTTTATTTTATTATATATCTTTATGTGGTGCTGAGGATTGAACCCAGGGCGCCACACATGCTAGACAAGCACTTTGCCACTGAGCTGCAACCCTAGCCCTTGAAATATATTTTTTAAAAATGTGACTTTACCCAGGGGCTTATGTATCTTTTGTAATTATATGTAATGCGAGTCTTACTCTAACAAAATCAGATCTGTTGAAACAATTCTGACAAAATCCGAATTTTGAGGTAGTAAAAGTTGTTTGCAATTAAAAGACAATATAAAAGTATTGTTATTTTCTGCATATTTGATATAAAATTAATAAGTGTTTGGTTCAAGATGATTTGTACAACCACTTTTTAAAAAAAATCAGAACATCCTGAAGCTAGGGAAATAAAATGGAAAGAATAACTTTCTGTAATCCCAGCTAGTCAGGATGCTGAGGCAGGATGATTGCAAGTTAGAGGCCAGCCATGGCAACTTAGTGAGACCCTGGCTTAAACTTAAAAAAAAAAAAAATTAAAAAAAAAAAATAAATAAAATAAATAAATAAATAGGGCTAGGGACCTAGCTCAGTGGTACAGTGCCTGCCTAGCAAGTGCAATGGCCTGGGTTCAATCCACAGTTATGTGAAAAAAGAAAAAGGTGAATCACCTTTTATTTATTTACCCTCTAAGTATAAAAAGAATAAGAATTGATTGAGGTACTTGAAATATAGGGATTTTAATGTATGTGTCATTTCTAAATGTTTTATTGTAATAGCAAGTATTTCTTCCTAATCTATAAATTTGAATTTGAATTTTAAGGTAATGAGGAAGATGGACTCTGTCTTTTCATAAACTACAGTTTTCTTGGCTCATATAATGCTAAATGGTGGTTTTTTCCAATGATTATTACAATACAGAATTAGTAAATTTTCCATTATTTTGTTATGTTCATTACCAAATTGTGACTCTGTATTTTTAAATGTAAGCTAGCATGTGGGAAAAGGCTGCTTACTAGAGATGATACAAGTGTTGAGTTTGAATGACTCTTGTCATTATCGGAGATGGTTATCACAGAAGCTGCCCACTGTGATGAACAATGATTTTAGTTTTAGACAATTGAATTTGGAGAAAAATTACTAACAGTGGCAATTTGAAAATAGAATTTGTAATAAAAATTAGGAATAGAGATATATATTTTCAGTCTTTCTCATGAAGGTGATAATTGATGGGATGGCTACAGAAGAGAATGTAGACATGAGAGGAAATTTCAGAATGAAACTTTGAGGAACATGTAGAGTTTGGGTATGAGGCATGCTAGAAGCCTCAGAGGAGAAATAATTAATGAAGTAGGAAATGATTTGGGGAATTTAGATACCAAATGATAGAGTTTCAAAAAAGAGAGGGTCTAGAAATATATTTACTTTTATAGGACAATGGTCCTGATAAATCATTAAATGAAAAGCAGACTATAAAATGGTATACATATTATGATTTCTTTAACTTTATATGTACATGTATTCATAGTAAAATTGTACAATATTTAATCTACTCTAATTGCTAGTCATTCCTTGTTCTCCTCAACCTTGCTAGCTATAAGCAATCACCAATTTACTTTCTATCTTTGTAGATTTGCCTATTCTAATAGACATTTGAAAAACAGATTTGTGCAATATTTATCCTTTATGAATGGCTTCTTTCACTTGTCATAATGTATTCTATGTTATACCATGTATTAATTAATAATTCATTTCTTTAAATGACTGACTAGTATTCATTCTGTGGCTATGTATATCTTGTTTATTAATCAGGTGATGAACGTTTGGGCTATTTCTACTTTATGGGTAAGAACAAAAATAGTAAGTATAATTACTAAATGAAACTATAATAATAATACACATAAAACTAAAGCTGCTATAAACATTTGTGTACAAGTCTTTGTGTGGATATAGGTTTTCATTTGTTTTAAATCTGTACCTATGGGTGGGATTGCTAGGTAATATTGTGGTTCTATGTTTAACTTTTTGTGGAAATGTCTTATAGATCAGTTGTCCTATTTCACATTATATTCAGCAAAATATGAAAGTTGTAGTTTCTGCAATCCTTGCTATTGTTGTTTATCTTTTTTATTATAGCCATCTAAGGGTACATGAATGGTGTCTCGTTGTGGTTTCAATTTGCATTTTTCTAAGGATTAATGATATTGAATATATTCCATGTATTTACTTGCCATATTTATATTTTCTTAAGAAAAATGTCTAGTCAGATCTTTTCCATTTTTACATTTAATTATTTGTCCTTTTATTATTAAGAGTTCTATTGATTTTCTTTTGTCTGAACTTACAATTAATAATACTGAATGGCATTTCTTGTAAATGTAATTTTAAAAAAATTTTTTTAGTTGTCAATGGACCTTTATTTTATTTATTTATATGTGGTGCTGAGAATCGAACCCAGTGCCTCACACATGCTAGGCAAGCGCTCTACCACTGAGCCACACCTCAGACCCATAAATGTAATTTTTTATTGATATTTATTTTATGTTTCCAATTAAAACATAGTTCTTAGAGCATACGATTCTTGCATTATGTTGGTATACCTATAGTTAGTAAAGCACATATATACATATGTTTCATAATGCTTTATTGAATGAATTTATTGCAGTTTTGAAAAATGAGCAGATTTATTTTGAAATTGGAATTAGGGAAAGAATTCTTAGGATTTCTCTTTCTTCCCATTTATACTATTTCCTTAGTAATGTATGTGTTAAATCAATAAGATGATTTTAAAAGTGCTATTTTATCTTTGGATTTAAACATTTTTCTGATTTCACAATCATATAATAATATGAATATAATTTAATAAATGTGTTTTTAATCATCATAACTATCCTTAAGATCTATTTTATTCTGTGACATGCACAAGGTTTTTTCAATACATATTTTAACAATAAATGGCATTCTGATCTACCAAGAACTTTCGTTCAAAACACAACTTTTTAACTTTTATTCAACCTGAATATTTTCCTTAGGAGTTTTTCTTGCCTTTGGTAATGAAAAATAATTTTAACATCTTACTTAATATTAATGAAATCTCTAAGAAAATTCTCTACTTTACAAAACTCTTAACAGTTGCATCTATTGAAGTGCTTTGATTTGGTAACAAAATGCATGAAATTGTATTGACTTTTTAATCAGAAAATTTCAAAAAACAATAAAATTTCACTAGGTGGCGCCAGTACTTTGGATCTTTATTAATATAAAACCTTATTTACTCATATTTATTAAAACAAATATTTAAAAATGATACGGCAAGATATAAAAATTTGCCTTGTAATTCATTTGAGCAAATATAAATTGGAAGTTTTGATTCTTTTGTAAATTCTGTCCCATGGAAATAACCCAGAACTATTCATTTAAAAATTTTATTTAAATTCCATATTATGGTTTAGATATGAGGTGTCCCTCAAAAGCTCATGTGTGATATAATGCAAGAAAGTTTAGAGGGAAATTATTGGGTTATGGGAATCTTAACCTATCAGTGCATTAATCCATGAATATGGATTACTGTAGTGGTTACTATAGGCAGGTAGGGTGTGACTGGACATAGTAGGTCATTGAGGCTGTTGCTTTGGGGTATATATTTTGTCCTTGGTGAGGACAGTGTCTCTCTCTGCTTCCTGGTTCCATGTTCTGGGCTACTTTCTTTCACAGTGCTCTTCCTGCATGATTTGGCACCTCATGTTGGGCTCAGAGCAACCGAGATGGCCATCTATGGACTGAGACCTCTGAAATTGTGAGCGCCCCAAAAAACCTTTTCCTCCTCTAGTTGTTCTTGTCAAATCTTTTGGTCACAGCAGCAAGAAAGCTGACTAAAACAGTCTACTTTCAAACTAACTTATTCCTACTTATTTTTTATAAAAATTTATTAAATTGTGAGAGTTTTAAAAGCTTTATTTCAAAATGTAAAAACCTAGAGTTTTCTCTGAGTTGCATAAGATTATCTAAAATAATTTACTAATATTAAGTAGATCTTAGGAAGTTGTAGTTTTACATGATTTAAATTATGATTTTAAAAAACTTCAGTCATAAGGACATAAAAGGCAGAAAAGTTTGTAGCCTTTTAAAAATATTTTTGGTTTTCTATTATGAGTGGATTATTCCATTGTTTATGATGTAAAATTTTTACTTTCTTGATTATCATTGCTAGTCTTTAATACTTTTTGAATAACCTGATTGCTTGGCTTAATAATAGGCACTTATCAATTTATTGCAGTTAGAAATAGTTGTGGCCTTGAAAGAACTTGGTTTTGAGAATGAACAGAAATTTAAGAAGATTTGCACACAATTAACTATATTTTCCTTCCAACACCAATTAGTTGTTCATGTTAGAGTTACTGCCTCCAAGATGTCTGTTTACCTTTCTCATTAAGAAAACTTTTACAGTATATGAGTTATGGATTTCAAAGAGGAAAGGATTGAATCATTGAAAGATAAAGGGATAAAATTATGAGTGAGCAAAGAGTGAAGAAAAGATTGAAAATATTTAGTTATTGATTAAACAGAAATTCAATACCCTTTGTAAGAGTACCTGATGTCTTGTAAATCTAACTGTAAAATAGTTTGTACTATCACTGATGAATTTAACACATTGAGATCATATTCATTTATGGTAAAATATTAGAAGCTACATAAAATAAATAAAGCCTTGGACTTATGGTTTAGCGGTAAAGAGTTCAGGTTTTAGAATCACATAACATTCAATTACTTCCTCTGTTGCATACCAGCTGTGTGACTATCCATTCTTGCTATTCTGAGCCTCAGTATTTTTCTTCTAAACCTCTAAATTGTAAGTAATAATATATATGAAAAGGTTATTGTGAGAATTCATTGAGCTCTGATTATACACACACATACACACAGGCATACACACTCATACTGCCTTATAGTATCTGACAGTTATTAATACTCAGTAAATGATATTATTTTTCATTTAATGAACAATAGATTGAGCACTTACTATATATGATAGGAAGATAATGAATAGGGCAAAGTTTCTGTTTTTCTCTTCTTTTTTTTGATGGGCAAAGCTTCTTGAATTGAAGAATTCACATTATTTTATAAAATTGATTTATTCAATTTAGGTATACATGATAGAATGCATTTTGATTCATTGTACACAAATGGAGGACAACTTTTCATTTCTCTGGTTGTACATGATGTAGAATCACACCATATATGCAGTCATACATGAAGCTAGGGCAATGATGTCCATCTCATTCCACCATCTTTCCTGCCCCCATGCCTTCTCCCTCCTCCCTTCCCTTAGACCAAAGTTCCTCCATTTTTCCCATGCCCCCTTCCCCATTATGGATCAGCATCCGCTTATCAGAACATTAAGCCTTTGGTATTTTGGGATTGGATTACTTTGCTTAGCATAATATTCTCTAACTCTATTGATTTACCTGCAAATGCCATAATTCTGTTCTCTTTTATTGCTGAGTAATATTCCATTGTGTATATATACCACAGTTTCTTCATTCATTCATCTATTGAAGGGCATCTAGGTTGGTTCCACAGTTTAGCTATTGTGAATTGAGCTGCTATAATTATTGAAGTGGCTGTGCCACTGTACTATGCTGTTTTTAAGGCCTTTGGATATAGACTGAGGAGTGGGATAGCTGGGTCAAATGGTGGATCCATTTCAAGTTTTCTAAGGAATCTCCATACTGCATTCGAGATTGGTAGTACCAATTTTCAATCCCACCAGCAAAGTATGAGTGTGCCTTTTCCCCCACAGCCTTTCCAACACTTACTGTTGTTTGTACTCTTGATAACTGCCAGTCTGACTGGTGTGAGATGAAATCTTAGTTTTGATTTGCATTACTCTAATTGCTAGTGATGTTGAACATTTTTTCATATGTCTGTTGATTGATTGTATTTCTTCTTTTGAGAAGTGTCTGTTCAGCTGCTTAGCCCATTTATTAATTGGGTTGTTTGGTTTTTTGGTATGAAGTTTTTTGAGTTCTTTATATATTCTGGAGATTAATGCTCTATCTGATGTGTGTGTGGCAAAAACTTGCTCCCAAAATGTAGGCTTTCTCTTTACCTCATTGATTGTTTCTTTTGCTGAGAAGAAGAATTTTATTTTGAATGCATGCCATTTATTCATTCTTGATTTTACTTCTTGCACTATAGGAGCTTGGTAAGGAAGTAAGGTCCTAAGCCAACATGATGAAGATTTGGGCCTATTTTTTCTTCTATTAAGCATAGGGTCTCTGGTCTAATTCCCAGGTCCTTGATCCACTTTGAGTTGAATTTTGTGCATGGTGAGAGATAGGGGTTTAGTTTCATTTTAGTGCATATGGATTTTCAGTTTTCTCCAGCACCATTTGTTGAAGAGGCTATCTTTTCTCCCATGTACGTTTTTGGCACCTTTGTCTAGTATAAGGTAACTATATTTATGTGGGTTTGTCTCTGTGAATTTTGAAGAATTAAAAAAATTTAGATGGACACAATATCTTTACTTATTTATTTTTATGTGGTGCTAAGGATTGAACCTAGCGCCTCACACGTGCGAGGCAAGTGCTCTACCACTAAGCTACAGCCCCAGCCCCAATTTTGAAGAATTTTGAGATCATTGGTTACTTTAGCAAAGGACTTATGATGGCCTGACTTGAATATACCAGATGAAAGTAGGTTGAAAAATGAATGGATGATAAAGAAGGTAATTTTAGGAATATAGACTTATATTCATATATTTTCAGGGATCTCTCTTGGAATGGAAGCAAGAAATAGGCTCTTCAATGTCTAGTCTTTTTTTTTCCCCTAAAAGAGAGACTTTGTAGTTCTTGCTAGTATAATTTTCTACATGTTACTTAACTTTTGTCAATTTAGCATTGTGACCAAAAGAAGATATAAATTAATGATTTCAAATAATGCAATAATGATTGTTATTAGTATTTCAGTTCAAGAGACATTAATTGAAGTGAATTTTGTGTGTTCAGCGTAACACTAGTTGTATTTTGGCTTCAGAAATTTGTTGAATGAGTAAATGACACAAATCTGTAAGGCTTAAAAATATCATGTATGTTAGCCGGGTGCAAGCCTGTAATCCCAGCACTTTGGGAGGCTGAGACAGGAGAATTGCGAGTTCAAAGCCAGCCTCAGCAACGGTGAGGCACTAAGCAACTCAGTGAGACTCTGTCTCTACATAAAACACAAAATAGGGCTGGGGATATGGCTCAGTGGTCCAGTGCCCCTGAGTTCAGTCTCCAGTACAAAAAAAAAAAAAAAAAATCACGTATGTGAACAATTGAGATATATCAGTGAGTAAGGCTTCATTCAGAATACTTACCATGACATGCTAAACTATTATAATCTGTCCCTTAACTGCCACTCCAATTTCATGTTTCACAATTTTTTACAATATTTCACATGAAACATTTCAATGAAACATGTTTCACATGTTTCACAATGTTTCACAATTTTGTATGCATTCTTATGTATGCATTCAGTATAACTTTAGTCATATTGAACTTTCCTGAATTTAGTGTTCCTTTCACTCATCCCTTACTCTCCTTTATCTGTATAAGCCAGTCCTTCTTCTGGAATGCCCCTTTCTGATCATGTGGCTGACTCCCACTCATCCTTTGATATTCAACTTTCTGGTGATCTATAGTACTTCAGTTGTGGCATTTATAATGTTGTAATTTATAATGCTATAATATCATCATCTATTTCTTTTTTCCTGCCACCAGACCATTGCCATTCTTAAGGTCAGAGATTATGCTTTAACTGATTTTTAATCCAACATATGGTAGAATAAAAGATTTATTGAATGAAAGAATAAAATTATATTGAGGTGTTTTTTAAGAGAAATATTGGATTGTTGGAGAGTAAATGAGGACATTTTGAGTAGAAGTTAAAAATGAAAGATGTGTATAGTTAGCAGACTAATAATGACTTGGTAAGTATCCATCATGTAAACTGGAGAGGTCCAGATTACATATAAATTATATTAGTCATTTGTAAGCAGAAAAACATGAAGTTTTTCCCATTGTTTATTGTGATAGTGGTTTGTTTTAAAGAACTTATTTATTGTTTATATCTAACCCAGTCCTGAAGACATGTTAGAAAGCTAATATTGAGGGAGCAGGATCCTGTATTATAGTGAGAAAATAATAATACATTTGGCCCATGAAAAAATTCTAGATGAATTTTTTAAATAAAATTCCTTATGCTCGCCTATATGACAGATGCCCAGGGATTTCTCCAATGTATATAAAATACCATTTACTTAAATTTTCAAGAAACTTCTAGAGCTCATCTATATGTTCATGTGTAGAACAGTGATATTGTTCTATATTAGATATTACTTTTAATTTGCAAAAACATGTCCTGTAATATAAATAGTGAAATAGTATGCTATAGATTCTAAAAATATGTAAATTTTCCCAGTTGCTTCTATCCTCAGCCACTTGGCAGAAGCAAAAACTGAGACCAGTGAAGTGCTAAACTTGGAGCAGGTGAGGATGGGAGGAGGTGGGAAATGATAATTGCAGCAATATGTACTATAAACAAAACAGACACTAATGCTTTTTATCAGGAAAAAAAGCTGAGATGAGGCTTCAGACCACTCTATATCCCTTGTTTAGATTTATGTAAGGTACAGTGTTTTGCTGGCATGTGTCTATAGATTCATTATAGTATATTGAATTTTGGGTAATTTTGACAAGTTATTATTTACATATTTGGATTCAGGTAGTGATAGAGATCTATATTTAACTATGTTATTTTAAAAAAAATGATTTTTTTTTTTTTTTTTGTGGTACTGGGGATTGAACCCAGGGCCTTGGTATACAAGACAAGCACTCAACTAACTGAGCTATATCCGCAGCCCCTGAAATGCTTTTTTTGTGTTTATATGTGTGAAGTTGCAGTTTTTTTTATTGCCAAATCTTGTTATTCTGAATATATAAAAAAGGCAAGTAATTTCTTACTATTGTGTATTTTTAAAAATACTTTTTGTACTTCTTTTTGATATAAATCCATGAATAATGAAAAACTATAGCATGAACTTTATGGAAGTCAGATTTCAGTTTGAGTTTGACTCTAATGTTTGCTAGTCATAGACTCTTGGGCAAATTACTTTTTTTTTTTTTTTTAACATCAGAGAATGAATCCAGGGCCCTTAACCACTGAGTAACACCTCCATATCTTTTTGTTTTTTATTTTGAGACAGGGTCTTGCTAAGTTGCTTAGGTTCTCACTAAATTGTAGAGGCTATATTAAAATTAGTTTTGATGTGTTAGTTAATACTTTACAAAAATTCCTATAAATAAAAGATATTTCCCTAATGATTTGCTTGGCCTATTCACACTAAAAGGAAATTGGTGTCAATGTGATATTTATATGAAATTTTTGGAAAGGAATAATTCTGATATTCCTAGATTCTCATTTAATAGTGCATTTTAAAGTTATCTTTTCATCAGAAATTAAATTCACAGATTTACTATTTATTTTTCAGAATTTCAGCTTAAGAACCATTATTGAATGTGTGGGTTTCTGAGATCGGAAAGTTCAGGACTTAAAAGACCAGTGGGGCTGGTGTTCGATGAGGAAGGGGAAATGGTATGGGATGATACAGGTAGAGAGAGGCCAAATTAGGCAGTTTTATAGGCCTTGGTAAGAAGTTTTGATTTTATTCTTAGAGTAATAAAATATTTCATGTAGGGAAATAACGTGATCTTGTTGCTGCAGGGATACTAGAATGGAAGGAATAGGAGTACAAAACTATGGCAATAGTGGCACTAGAGATTAATAGATCTATTCAGGGTATAATTGAATTGTGATAGCGGATCTTGTATGCCAAAGTAAGGACTTTGTACTTTATTGTGTTGGCAAAAGAGAGTCAGTGAAGAGTTTATCAAGGGAATGACAGGATTAGGTTTGTCATTTTGAAAATATCTAAAGTGAACTTTCATAGGGGTAAGATGAGGAGAAGGAAGGCCAGGTACAAATTTCTTTTAGTCCATATAAGAAATATTACAGCCCTGATGTCTTAGGTATGGCAGTAGTTCTGATCGTCCCTTAAGATAGAAGGTATTCATCTGTGCAGTGGTTACAAAGTAGGAAGGACCTAACTGAGACTGAGCCTGTTTCTAGTGCTATGATGGGGTAGGTGTCCTTTAATATAGAAAGTGGATTCAAAATAAAGGATAGCAAGTAGAAGGTGGAGAAATTCCCTGAGACACTAGAGTAGAATATAGTTACAGGCTTGCATTGTATTCAGTGGCCTCTTTGTTAGGTCAGAAGTGTACTGGTAAGGATGGCTCAACTGTCTTCATAACTTTTTCATAATACCTACTTCCTCCTATTTGATAGTGCTTCACAGTTCTTAATGCTTGACTGTGTCTCTCAGTAGTGGCTTTTAGTACTTACTATATTTAAACTTTTATCATAACCTCTATTGAAGTAAACTATCATGAATCTGTTTCTCGTATCTTGGAACTTGTTTTTGCTTTCTGTGCTATATCTATAAAGATCAAGTTTTGATCTCAGCCTCCTATATTTTAGTGTTCTGCATTAGAAGATTTTGCAGCATGCTAGCTATTCTCAAGATTGAAATATTTTTAAGGATTGGAAATACTGACTTCTGAACTGAGAATCCAGACCTGGCAAAGGTACAGAGGAACTTGACCTATGAATATAAGCCATGCCCCTAGAAAAAATGTTTAACCACATCTTTAACTTTTAATAAAATTTGATACTTTATCAGAATAGTAGATCTTGTAAAACTGAATCAAAGGTATCCAGAAATTCTTATAGTTATTTCTGGTGCTTTATTTTGAGATTCTTAGAATGATGGTACTCCTTTAGCCTTTTTTAAAATTTAAATTTGAAGAAAGATTGATCATGATCTATTTTGGTCAGCTATTTTTTTTTTTTTTTTTTTTTGCTACTGTGACTAAAAGACCTGACCAGAACAATTATAGAGGAGGAAAAGTTTATTTGGAGGCTTATGGTTTTAGAGGTCTCAATCCTTAGACAGCTGGCTCTGTTCCCCGGGGCTCAAGATGAGGCAGAACATCATGGCAGAAGAGTTTGGTAAAAGTAAGTAGCTTATATGATTGTCAGAAAGCAGAGAGAGATTCCACAACCAGATACTATACACACACACACACACACACACACACACACACATACCCCAAAGGCAGGCCCCTGGGTGGGGACTTAACCTCCTTCAGCCACACCCTACCTGCCGTTAGTTACCACCCAGTTAATCCCATCAGGGGATTCTTTCACTGATTGGGTTAAAGCTCTCATGACCCAATCATTTCACCTCTGAACTTTCTTTTTGCATGGTCTTACACAGGAACCTTTGGGGACATCTCATATCCAAACCATAACATGATCTCATATGATTACTCCATTACTTTAATAACTCTTATTTTACCTTACCTCATATATCCAGGAAAGGGGAAGGTCAATGGACAACGATTACCTTGTGTTAGGGAAAAAAAAAAAGGTACATTTTCTGGCTTTGAAGAAGCTGTAGTGTCTCGAGGTGGGTTCAGCACCCACTGATATTCAAATCTGATGTCCCAGATAAAAGGATCAACAAGAGAATTAGACTTTGAGCAATATGGTAGTTCCTTTTTAAAAAATTTGATGCTTTCAACTTTTAATGTGAAACCCCTAATTCCATGTGAACATTCTGTCTTAGCTTCCAGAGTACTCTGACCTTCACAGAACACTATTCACTTCAATTGATTCTCTAATCTGAGAACTTGGCTTATTTGGTACTGCTCTCAGAGCTAAGGGATATGGCAGAGGGAAGCTTCTTTGAGAGCCAGGGCAAAGGCATTAACATAGCAAAAGTAGCATCTAAAATACAGATAAGGAGGGAAGGGAAATTCCAAAAGTAGTTACTGGCTACTAGTTCTGAGGAATGACATTAGATTATAAGTAGGAGGTAATTAGTATCTGGGAAGTAATTTAGTATCTGGGGAGATCAATAACTAGTTGGTAAACATAGTATTTCATGGTAAATTAGTTGGCAAACAGAGATGTTTTAGGTAGAGTCAGAATAGTGAACATGAATAGTGTAAACATGTTGAGGTTCATTTTTGTGCAGTACTGATTGTATGTTTTGAAGATGGGCAAATTGCCTTAAAGGCTACAATAGAAATCATTCTACTGAGCTTGTACTTCACCTTCTCTTTTTCAAAAGCATGAACACACCAACTTGTTTTCCAGTGTTTCTGCCTCCATTTATTATTTATAATGGGTCTCCTTTGTTGATAGCCTGCTATCATACATGCACCCCAGTACTTAAAATTGATCCATTCTATGCTATATACATTTTACTAGAAGATATTGAACATTTTCTAGGTCTCTTGAGATTGAATAGTTTTCAATTTTCAGTCAAAAAATAATCTTGAAATAATGTATTTAATTATTTTGACTTGAGATTTCTATGCATCACGGAAAGACTGTCCTAGGAAGAATGCAGGTTTCAATTGTGTTGACATTATAGAAGCTAAATGAAAATTTCTACAACTCTTCTGTGTCCTAAAACTAATGTCTTTCTATCACCAGTTTCAAGAAAGTCTATTTTCTTGGCCTGTGAATTCATCAAGGAGTCTATAACCTTAAGTCAGCTGCAGGAGTAATAAAACAGAATACTTAATCTTTTGTTTTTGTGCCCATAGGACCTTGCACCTTTTCCATATTAATTTAATGAGATCCTTAGAAAGGACCTGTTGAACAATTTGGTTCCTATTGATGCTTATCTCAAGGAATGGCATTAATTACCAAGACAAAATTTATACATTAAGTTTATTAACTGTCTTTCCTTTCTTCCTCCCATCTTTTCTTCTTTCCTCCTTTCATTCCTCCCTTCCTTCTTCAAATTGACAAATAAAAATCACATCTATAAATGGTGTACCACACGATATTTTGATGTATATATTTCATATGTATATACACATACATACATACATTGATTAACAAGTTTTTTACCTCATATACCTTTATTTTTAGTGGTTAAGGCACTTAAAATCTACTCTCTTAGCAATTTCAAGTATACATTATGTCATTTTAAGTATTTGGCCAAAGTCACCATGCTCTACAATTCATCTTTTGAACTATTCCTCTTGTTCAACTAAAATTTTGTAACCTTTGACCAACATTGTTTCCCTACTCCTGATTACCTCTAGTAACCAATGTTCTATTTTCTACTTCTATGAGTTTAATTTTTAGATTCCACATAAAAGTGAGGCCATATGCTATTTCTTTCTCTGTCTGGCTAGTTTCACTTAACATAATGTCCTTCAAGTTTATCCATGTTGTTGTAAATGACACGATTTCCTCTTTTTTATTTCATCTTAATTAAACTGCAATTCCACATATATCAGAAGGGACTTTTATTCCTGGTAAGTCTCTGACATTATAGGCATATTCTATCTCTGAAAGTCCATGAAACTGATACTTAGAGAAGAGGGCAGGGGTTGTGGTTCAGGGGGCATAGCCAAATATTAGTAGGCATCATAAAGAAACTATAGAACAAAAGCCATGTCAAGCCTAGGTGGACAATTTAAAGCAGCTTTGAACCAGAAAAGAGATTCTTAGAAGAATTAGATTGCTCTCAGATCTGTTCTTTTGTAATCATTTCCCAATGCTTTGGCATTTTCTGGTACCATGCTCTCTATATACTTTCTTTACCTGCCCAGATCGTAACCTTGTCCATAGATGACACACTGAACCTGCTATTAAATTTCTAATTTTTAATAGAGTCCCTGCAGTCTCCTGTTTTTCATTTTTTGAAGAATTACATGTGGCCTGGAGTACCAAAACTTTGTTAGATTTTTCAAATCTAACAAATTCTCATACAATATAAGCAAATATGATTTGAATAAGGATCATAGATAGGTATTTGAAAAATAAATAAGACCTTGTTTTTTTGCCTATATATTTCTTATGCTTACTCAGAGATGTTTTGTTCTTTGGTATTTAGACTGTTTCATATACAAAACTAGTGGAATAAATGGCCATTATGTAAGTGAATGAAGCGTTGCTCTAAAACAAGGCACAGTTATGGTATAAATCAAATGGACCTCACTTTCAACTTTAAAGTATAAGGAAAAAAGACCATGGTAATTATAAATTAGAAAATATGGATGTGAAATTTTGCTTCATTTCCAACTTATAGGTATAAATGTTGAAAAGTAACTTATTTTCTCTGACTTTCTTAAATTTATAAAGTGGGAGTTGCAATACTTCCTACTTCACAGAATTATGAAAAATGAGATAAAGCATATGAAATCACTCAGTGGATTTAAGGCATTATGTAAATATTATTTGTTACCATTTGGAAAAAAATCCATATCTACTTTTCTAACTGTAATATTCTAGTGTTATTTGAGTGACATAAGCAGTCTTATATAATTTATCTTTGTTTATTGTTTTTATTTTTATTTTTAGTACTGGGGATTGAATTCAGGGACACTTGACCACTGAGCCACATCTCTACCCTATTTTGTGTTTTATGTAGAGACAGGGTCTCACTGAGTTGCTTAGCGCCTTGCTGTTGTTGAGGCTGGCCTTGAACTTCGCGATTCTCCTGTCTCAGCCTCCCTATGTGTATTGTTTTTAAAGATAGAATTTGTGAAAGCAACATAATAGCCTTTATATGAATAATAATATTTCTACTGCATACCATAATATTATTTTATTGCTGTGTTTAGGATTATACTTCGAATTTGCCAGACTTTAAATCGAGTGGCCCAATTCTCTTTTCTTCTTCAGAATATTTACATTTAGTTTCTTTATTGGGTAGTTAAGACTTATTAGCCTAAAGGAATACCTTTCTCTCTAAAAATAGTTACTGGGGTAGTGCATGCGCGTGTGTGTGTGTGTGTGTGTGTGTGTATGTGTGTATGTGTGTGTCTGTGTATGTGTGTATGTATGTCGTGTGCTTCTGTTTGCATGAATTATGACTGTTAAGGACTGTAAGATAATCTCATTGAAGTTCAGTAAGTTACCCACTTATAGCAAACTGATTTGCTATAAGAATAAATCACCTCTTTGTGACTAAAGCAAAAAATTACCTTAAATCTCTATATAGAAATTTAAATTTGTAACAATATAGTTTAGAAATTATGGAAACTTCTTCAAACTTAAAGCCATTTTACATTAAACAATATTTCTCATAGTTTTATTTGTACATAAAATGTGCACATAATATGAAAATATTGTACATTTTCTATTTTTGATAATATATTTTTACTTTTCATATATAGTCATTTTTCTAAGAACCAATTTTAACAGCATCAGAGTTTTCTTTAAGAGCTTTGGAATAAATAGATAAATTTTCAAACAAAGAGCTTTGGTATGATGTAATCCATATTTTATTCTGAAAAAATAACTGCATAGTTTTTTTACAGTTATGCAAATAAATTGGTTCCTGAAAGTGAATATTCTTTTTGGAATCTGGAATGAAATGCTAACTATTTCAAAGAAGCTAGTGACATTTAATATTTTAATAGTAACATTTTAGAAAAATTGATATGAATTATAAAATGATATGTAAGTGTACCTAAAAGAGTTTTATGACAAGAAAATATTACCTTTGTGTTTCATATGTATAGTACTACTGTACCATAATATGGGACTGATAGTTTGTGAGTTAGTCCATGGAGAAATTTAGGAGAAATTAGTTTCTCAGAAGTTCTAGCAAGTTTCTTTTAAAAGATTTAATCTAATAAATAATTTTAATATTTTTCTAAGAATTGCTAAAGACTATTATAGAGTGAGTATACAAGAGAAAGTGAGAGCAGTGTCTTGGTAAAACTAATGAGTGCCTGAAATACTCATCTTTGCTTTTCAAACTAAACCTTTTAGGCCATCAATCAGTCAAGAGTGGCAGGTAGTGACCATTAGGTGGATTCATTAACACCCTGCAGTCTGCTTGTACAGGGTGACCCACATCCGTCTTCATTAGAAGTTTTCTAGTTGCCAGTAGTGAACAGATGGGTCATTATTGCCAACACAGCCCTCTGGGCCTACCTGGAGGACATGCAAAGTCATCCCATACAGAACATGTAACCATATTTACCTGCTCTGATGTGTGAAAAATATTTTGAGTGTTGATGATTAAGATATTTTAGCCATTAGGCTGCCTATGTAGATTCATATTTGTAAACTGTTTGCAAAAATATTACTTTGAGGGAGAGGGAAATTATTTGATGTATATTATATATATATTTAGAAAAGCTAGTCTGTGTGTGGATTGTAAATTGGGAGTAGTTTTATTACATATTTTTATTCATATTTCTTGAATTTAATAGTAAAATTGAAAGACTTTAGTAGAGGCCAAATATGTAGTGAGTATGGTTATGATTGGTGACACTTCTACATCAAAAATACCATGTATTTCATGACTTCTTTCATTGATCTAATAGACTTTCAGTAGGACTATACCATATAACATATGATATAAATTCAAAATTCAAGCTATTAAAAGCTTATATATATAATCTGATTTGAATAGAAGGCAAAAATCATGCTTACAGTCTTACAACATGTACTTTTAGCATTGAATTATATCTTAAACTTTCAATGATAGCAAGCACTTTTGTAAGAGTAGATTAAATATATTCATTGTAATACCCTGAATGTAAATGATGAGAAGATATTGACTGTGCACATTTATCATTGTACTTTTGCTTCTCTTTTTTAATCTACTGAGAGACTTTCTTCTTTAATGCTCAGGGTCACCACAAATGCTGCCTACCTATATATACTTAGAACACTGAATAATGAAATGGTGTACATCTTCTCATAGTACTGTAGAGCAGTGTTTTAAATCTAGAGTTATTTATTTAGAAATTTGGAGGCTAGTGTTCTGGGGAATTGGGGTATTAAGAAATTTGTTTTTTTCCTTAAATATAACTAGTGATTTTATTTTCTTTCATGTAAATTTCTGAGAGAAACATATTATGTCTCTCAGAATATAATAATACTATTATAATATAATACTATTATAATATGTCTCTCATATTATGTCTCTCAGAATATAATAATACTATTATAATACAATACTATTATAATATAATAATAATACCAAAGGGCTAGATTAGCCATTACTATTTTCTTAAGTGTAGACATTCTTTGCCCAAGGAGTCTAATGAAGAAAATTATGCCCCACTGTTTTTGTTAAAAAGTATTTTTTATAGTGATGTAATAACTCTAGAATGAGAAGAGAAACAAAGATTTTTAAGAATCATAACACTCAAATTCTGTTTCTGAGATAAAGCTTGTTTTATTTCAGGATGATTGCATTATGTTTCAAGTTATGCAAGGAGCAAAGAGAATAAAAGAATAGGAATATGTATGGGGCACTTGCACAATACATTACTTACACCATCATGATTCTCGCTGAAGCAGCTGAAGATGACAAGAGATCAATCAGTAACATGAAAATCTTTCATTCTGAGAGTAGGAATTTCAATATTGGTGGACTTTGCTTTTTGATTTAACTTATTATATATTATTGGTATTTGAATATTTAGGATTTATCATTACAGCATGTGACAGTTTTGTCACTGTTTTTATCTTGTATGATACTTAAAATAGTTCAATATATGTAGTAACATTTATTTATTTTATCACTTTATCTCTTAATGTATCTTATATTTTGGCCTTAAGATATCTTTATACTCTTAAAAATATTAAGGGCACAAAATAACTTTTATGTTGGTTATGTCTATTGATACTCATTATTATAAATTAAAACTGAGAAAAAAATTAAATGTAAGAAGAGTACTCAACTATTCATAAGAGAACAAAAGTCAAATAGGTAAACAGTCTAAATATTATGAAAATAATTTTGGTCTTGAGAGTTCTCTGAAGGGATAGCAGGAACTCCCCAGGGGTCACTGTAGCAAACTTTGACAATCATGACTGTAGTATGTTTAAAGTTAGAGGTAGCATCATTTTTGTTTGTTGATTAAATGCCTAGACAGAGGAGAGTCCTCAATGTGTATATTAGCTAAAAGCACTGATTCTGTTACCACATATGTTACAAAGTTGTGTTTTAGTATACATAGTTTTTTATTTTTTAGTTTAAAAGTAAAATTGTATTTTTTCTCCAAATATACAGTGAAAGTATAGTTTAGAATGAGTATATGTTTCCTAACTATACCTGTTAGAATTTTAGTGACCTTTAGAGATATTGCTGACATTTGCAACTCTTATATCAAATGTCTTCTAACATTATGCTGTCAGCAGGGAATATGAGGATTGACTAGTTTGAAATGGCAGTCTTAGGGATAGTCATAAACTTTGAAATACCCATAACACTTTTAATGTCAAAAATCACACATGGTCAATCTCAATATTTTTAAATTCTTCTAACATCTCTACAAAATTTCAAAATTTTATCACTTTAAAGAGTAGCTTCATTTTTTCTAATTTCTTTATTTAAAATTGGCATATAAAATTGTATCTATTTAAAAAACATAATGTTCTAAAGTATATATACCTTGTATAATGGTTAAATATAGATAATTAATAAATACATCACCCTCTAGTTACTATTTTGGGGACAAAACTTAATATCCACTCTCTTGGCAGTTTTCAAGAATACATCATTATTAACTATAGTCACCATGCTTTCGAAAAGATTTCTTGAAGGCAATCATCCTAAGTGAAAATATATATCTTTTGACTAAAATCCTCCCACCCCAAACACCTTTTATAACTACCATTCTGTACTCTTTTATTTGTCATCTTTTTAGATTTTTTCATGAGTGAGATCATATAGTATTTGTCTTTTGTGTGTGGCTTATTTCACTTAACAGTGTTCTCTACTTCATTCATTATTATAAACAACAACATTTCATTCTTTTTAATGAATGAATAATATTCTGTTTATTTATACAATTCTTTTTGAAAAGAGTCCTGATGCAAAGTCTATTAATGTCTACAGGTTTGTGAAAATGTGAGAGATTGGTGGACAAACAGCTAGAATTAGAATTTTGTTCTCCAAAACACCAAATTCTTTTAGTCACTAAATTTCAGTCTAGAAACCATTACAAGTTATTATTCTTCTTTAGGTGTCTGTTACCAACTTTCTATTATGATACTCAAACCCACAGAAAACTAAGAACTTATTTGGGGCACACTGACAACCACAGGTTGTGATTATGGATAGGGAGAAGGTAAAGCTTTATAAATGACATTCAAGAATTAAAAAATAACTTCTCAAAAGATAGCTTCTTCAACAAATGGTGCTGGAAAAATTGGAAGTCCACATGTAGCAAAATGAAATTAATCCCCTGTCTCTCACCCTGCATAAAACTCAACTCAAAGTGGATCAAGGACTTAGACACTAGAACAGAGATCCTGTGCCTAAAATAAGAAAAAGCAGGCCCAAATCTTCACCATGTCAGCTTGGGAACTGACTTCCTTAACAGGACCCTTAAAGCACAAGAAGTAAAATCAAGAATCAATAAATGGGATGGTATCAAACCAAAACGCTTCTTTAATGCAAAGGAAACAATCAATAACGTGAAGAGAAAGCCTATAGAATGGGGGAAAAATCTTTGCCACCTGTACCTCAGAGCATTGATCTCCAGGATATATACAGAACTTTAAAAACTTAACACCAAAAAGTAACCTAATCAATAAATGGGCTAAGGAACTGAACAGACACTTCACAGAAGAACAAATAAAATTGATTGATAAATATATGAAAAAAATGTTCAAAATCTCTAGCAATTAGAGAAATGCAAATCCAAACTACCCTAAGATTTCATCTCATTCCAGTCAGAATGGCAATTATCAAGAATACAAGCAACAATAAATGTTGGCAAGGAAAAAGGCACACTCATACATTGCTGGTAGGGCTGCAAATTGGTGCAACCACTCTGGAAAGCAGTATGGAGATTCCTCAGAAAACTTGGAATGGAACCAACATTTTATCTAGTTATGTCACTTCTTAGTTTATACCAAAAGGACTTAAAATTAGCATACTACAGTGATGAAGGCACATCATTGTTTATAAGCAGCTCAATTCACAATAGCTAAACTATGGAACCAACCTAGGTGCCCTTCAACAGATGACTGGGTTAAAAAAATGTGGTACATATACACAACGGAATATTATTCAGCCTTGAAGAAGAATGAAATTATGGCATTTGCTGGTAAATAAATGGAGCTGGAGAATATTAAGTGAAATAAGCCAATTCCGAAGAACCAAACTTTGAATGTTTTATGTGATATGTGGATGCAAATTCACAATAAAGAGGTGGGGGTTAGGGATGAATAGAGGTACTTTGGATTAGAGGAGAGTGAAGGGAAGAGAGGAGCTATGGGAGTATGAAGGATGGTAGAGTGAATTGGACGTTATTAACCTATGTGCATATATGATTACACAGCTGGTATAACCCTATACTATGTACAACCAGAAGAATGAGAAGTTATACTCCATTTATGTATGATGTGTCAAAATGCATTCTACTGTCATGCATAACTAATTAGAACAAATAAAAAAACAAAGTGATAAAAAATAAATAAAAAAATAACTTCTCAGAGCTATTTATTGTGGTGGCAGGGTTTGTATACCAGTCATTTCTAAGATATTTACTATTCAATGTCTATAATTACTTTAAGTAAAAAATCAATTATTTTAAGATTAATTTTAATTATCTAGAAAATATATGTGTGTGGAATATTAAATTCTCCAGTGCTGAAAAATAAAGTAGACATAACAGTGCAAATGTTTTAAAAAAATGATGATAAGTACACTTACAAATGTCCAATTATGGTAGGATGAACAAACATTCATATCTTTGAACATAATTTGAAAAAAATCAAAGATATTTGGTGCTCATTCATATTCAGAAAAACAGTAGCTCACAGTGGTTGTCACTCTGCTTATATGCCACACAGTTTCTGGAACTCACGGTGAGTCCAGACTCAGCCCATAAACATGGATAGTTTTTTTTTTTCTTGATTTTGGTTCATTTTAATATTTTCATGAAACTCAGAAGCCATTTAGATTAGTGATTATTTTTAAAATATTTGTGCTTCATTCACAGATTTATTAAACAGATATTGAGTAAGTTTCTATTAAATTCCAGATACTGAGCTAACTTGCATAGATACAATGGTGAATAAAAGTATGTGAAGTCTCTGTCCTCAGAGATTTTATAGTCAGTAAGTCTAGCAAAACAAGTTTCTGTGGAAACAAATCTAACAGAAGAGGTACCCAACGTTTTGAGAGTTTAGATAAAGAAATTTGATCTAGTTGTAGATATGAGCAAAAAGATTGCTGTCCATTAGAAGTGAGGTTTGGAGCTTTGATTCAGGAGAACATAAAATGGAAGAAGAGGTAAGGAAAGTATATTCCAGGCAGAGGGAACATCAAAGGCCCTGTGGTGGCAAGAGGCATAGAATGCTCAAAGGAACACAGTCTGGGTGTTTCTTGATATACAGTAAGATATTCAAGAGATTATGCATTCTTGTCCACTGTAACACTCAGTGGTGTGGGCCGGCTGGAAATAGTAGCTAGAAAAACAGTATTAAGAAATAAACACAAAAGACAAGAAATATATTATTCAAAGTGGGGGCATTTATGGTTGGAAGAGACCTAATGGGTCTGATCCTGACAAAGGGAAAAGCTGTGAATGCTTTATTTATAGTCAAACACATCAAAGGGATGTAGTGAGGAGCTTCTTCAGGAAAACAGGATGAAAATGGGGAAAACAATTTGGGGTTTGGCAGGTTATATCAATCTCTGGGTGACTGCATTTGAACCTAGGGCTGTGAGCTAAGGCAGGGCACCAGCATGATCTGGGCTATCTCGAACTAGCGAATTTCACCTAAGAGTTCCCAGAGAAGCAACCTCCCTGCCTTATGAAGTCTCAAACAAACCCATAATTCAAACATGGCTTCCAACAATGCATTACTTATACAAGTAACACCTTGCAAAATAACAGTTAGGTTTGGACAACCTGGGTCTTCTTGAGCACACCATCAAGAAAACTTATCAGAGAAGTGAAAATTCAAAAAAAAAAAAATAAAAACAAACAAAATACCCTGTCTTTGTTTTCTTCTAACTCAATGATAAGTGACTGATGGGATTCTGGATGATGATAGAAAAAATATGGGTTTAAGAAGAAAAAGATTCTTATATATAATGACCAGTAAAATGTAATAATAGCAAAGGTTCAAGCATCAAAACTAAGTTGAATGTGCTCATTCATTGTTGAAAACCTTTTTAAAATGCATTAATCTTACCCCCATCTGTTTTTAGTGTGTACCTAATAATTTAGTACAAATAATTATTTAAGTGTGGGTTCTTTATATAAAATAAGATATCAGACATATTTTACATCTTATGGCTCTTCTTCTATGCTCCAAAATCTTTGTGAAGGTGAAATCTTTTTTATATAATTGGCTAGAATACTATAAAGACAACCTATTGTAATATCAGAAGCACAGGCTTTCTGGCTTCTAGATATGTATTATTAAGTAATAACATTAAAAATAATGGATCAAATTTTTATTTTTCATAGCTAAATTACCCAAATTGGCTCATTGGATTGAATTTTTTAAAAAAATTTTTGGAGCTATATTAATAATTCTATAAGTTTATTTCAGGCTTATGTAATTTCTATAGTGTTTGCATTGTGGAATTTCAAACTTTTATCAAGCACTTATTTCAAATAACAGTTCCAGAATTGTTTTCTGTTAAAAACACTTTCCCCTGATAATCAAACATATAATTTTACTCTTCCACTGTGTAATTGTTTTAATCTGAGGAGAATGATCGCCTCTTTGTGAACTAGACTGATTGTTTAGGTTACTTAAAAGGAGAGAGGTAAGAAGGAAACATTTTGTTAATGTCTTGTTACAATAAATGAAGCTGTGTTTGAATAATGAAACTTTTGCTATCCATAAATGCTAATAAGCTCTTAAAAAAGGAAGTGGATTTCTTCATGTTTCTGAATGCATATTACATTTAACAAAAAGAACTATAACTGATACTGTCAGAAATAATAAGCTTGTGAATAAATAAAGAAGTCACTTATGCCTACAGGTATAGAGAATGAGTTAGGTGATTTGAGAACATGTGATACACTTAATGGTGAAAGTGATTTATGGATATAACATCTTTCTGACTCATGGATGGAAACATTAATAGTTGCTCTAGTAGAAAAGAGTGTATATTTGCTGCCATTTCTGCTGTCTCTTATCAGTGTTCCTACAGATGAAGATATATTTTTCTGGTTAGATATAGGTGATATAACTTTTTATGTCACCTATATAGTGACATAAAACGTGTCACCTAAATAGTGACATTTTATGTCACCTTTTATAGTGACATAACTTTTTTCCCAAATGGAGTAAATATTAAATCATAAGTTTATAGATTCTTGACAAGTAACTTCTGCATTTATGCGTAGTGTATGCCATTATAGATTTGCCCTTTCTTTTTTTTTTTGTCTCTCAACATATTTATTCTCTAAATTGCAATTATTATGAAAAATATGGAGAATAGAAGAAGCAAAACAGAGACAGAAAGCAAAGTAGACAAAAACTAATACAGCTATTAGAAACCAGGTTGAACTCAGTGTACCTCACCTGATTTTATTATATCGTTTTCCCCCCATATTTAATTTATTTATTTGTTCTATTTAGGTTTACATGGTATCACAGTGCAATTTGATTCATTTTACACAGATGGATGATAACATTTCATTGCTCTGGTTGTAAGTGATATAGAATCACAACATACATGCAGTCATACATAAAGCTAGGGCTATGATGGCCATCATATTCCACCACCTTTACTGTCCCCATGCCCCCTACCCCTTACACCCCTGTGAACAGAGTTCCTCCATTGTTCCCATGTCCTTCCCCAGATTATGGATCAGCACCCACTTATCAATGAGTACATTCGACATTTCGTTTTCTGAGATTGGTTTACTTCACTTAGCATGATATTCCAACTCCATCCATTTATGTGCAAATGCCATAATTTTATTATCTTTCATTGCTGAGTAATATTTCATTGTGTATATATACCACAGTTTCTTTACCCATTCATCTATTGCAGGGCATCTAGGTTGGTTCCACAGTTTAGCTATTGTGAATTGAGCTGCTATAAACATTGAAGTGGCTATGTCACTATAGTATGCTGTTTTTAAGTCTTCTGGGTATAGCCCCAGGAGTGGGACAGCTGGATCAAATGGTAGTTCCACTCCAAGTTTTCTAAGGCATCTCCATACTGCTTTCCAGATTGGTTGTAATTTACAGTTCCACCAGCAAAGTATGAGCGTGCCTTTTTCCCTACAACCTTGCCAACACTTATTGATGTTTATATTCTTGATAGTTGCCATTCTGTCTGGTGTGAGATGAAATCTTAGGGTAGTTTTGATTTGCATTTCTCTGATTGCTAGAGATGTTGAACATTTTTTCATATGTCTGTTGATGGATTGTATATCTTCTTCTGAGAAGTTTGTGTTCAGCTCTTTGGCCTATTTATTGATTGGGTTGTTTGTTTTTTTGGTGATAAGTTTTTTTGAGTTCTTTATATATCCTGGAGATTAGTGCTATATCGGTTGTGTGTGTGGCAAAGATTTGTTCCTAGAATGTTGGCTCTCTGTTCACTTCGTTGATTATTTCTTTTGCTGAGAAGAAGCTTTTTAGTTTGAATCCATCCCATTTGTTGATTCTTGATTTTACTTCTTGTGCTATAGGAGTCTTGTTAAGGAAGTATGGTCCTAATTTGACATTATGAAGATTTGGGCCTACTTTTTCTTCTGTTAGGCACAGAGTCTCTGATCTGATTCCTAGGTCTTTGATCCACTTTGAGTTGAATTTTGTGCATGGTGAGAGATAGGGGTTTAGTTTCATTTTGCTGCATATGGATTTTCAGTTTTCTCCAGCACCATTTGTTGAAGAGGCTATCTTTTCTCCAGTGTATGTGTTTGGCTCCTTTATCTAGTATAAGTTAATTGTATGTAAGTGGGTTCGTCTCTGTGTCTTCTATTCTGTATCATTGGTCTACATGTCTATTTTGGTGCCAGTACTATGCCGTTTTTGTTACTTTAGCTTTGTAGTATAATTTAAGGTCTTGTATTGTGATGCCTCCTGCTTCACTCTTTTTGCTAAGGATTGCTTTGGCTATTCTGGGTCTCTTGTTCTTTCAAATGAATTTCATGATTGCCTGTTCTATTTCTATAAGGAATGACATTGGGATTTTAATTGGGATTGCATTGAATCTATATAGCGCTTTGGGTAGTATGGCCATTTTGACAATATTGATTCTGCCTATCCAGGAGCATGGGAGATTTTTCCATCTTCTAAGGTCTTCTTCAATTTCTTTCTTCAGTGTCTTGTAGTTTGCATTGCAGAGGTCTTTTATCTCTTTTGTTAAATTGATTCCCAAGTATTTTATTTTATTTTTTTGAGGCTATTGTGAATGGGATAGTTTTCCTAATTTCTCTTTCAGAGGGTTTATCACTGATGTATAGAAATGCAATTGATTTATGGGTTTTGATTGTATACCCTGCTAGTTTGCTGAAATCATTTACTAATTCTAGAAGTTTTCTGGTAGAATTTTTTGGATCATCTAAGTATAGAATCATGTCATCTGCAAATAATGATAGTTTGAGTTCTTCTTTTCCTATTTGTATCCCTTTAATTTCTTTCGTCTGTCCAATTGCTGTGGCTAGTGTTTCAAGGACTATGTTAAATAGCAGTGGCGAAAGAGAACATCCTGTCTTGTTCCAGTTTTTAGAGGGAATGTTTCCAATTTTTCTCCATTTAGGATGATGTTTGCCTTGGGTTTAGCATAGATAGTATTCACAAAGTTGAGGTACATTCCTACTATCCCAAGTTTTTCTAGTGTTTTGAACATAAAAAGATGCTGTCTTTTGTCAAATGCTTTCCCTGCATCAATTGGTAAAATCATTACATATAATGATTTCCGTATATTGAACCAACCTTGCATCCTTGGTATGAACCCCACTTGATCATGGTGCACTACTTTTTTGATATATTCTTGTATGTGATTTGCCAGGATTTTATTGAGAATTTTTGCATCTATGTTCATCAGTGATATTGGTCTGAAGTTTTCTTTCTTTGATGTGTCTCTGTCAGGTTTTGGAATCACGGTGACACTTGCCTCATAGAATGAGTTTGGAAGGGTTTCCTCCTTTTCTGTTTCATAAAATAGTTTGAGAAGTACTGGTATTAATTCTTCTTTGAAGGTCTTGTAGAACTCAGCTGAGAATCCATCTGGACCTGTGCTTTTCTTTGTTGGCAGGCTCTTGATGGCATCTTCTATTTCCTTGCTTGAAATTGATCTGTGTAAGTTGTATATGTCCTCTTGATTCAGTCTGGGTAGGTCATATGCCTCTAGAAATTTGTCAGTGTGTTCAAGGTTTTCTCGTTTACTGGAGTATAAATTTTCAAAATAGTTTCTAATTATCCTCTGTATTTTAGTAGTGTCTATCATGATATTTCCTTTTTCATCGTGAATTTGAGTAATTTGGGTTTTCTCCCTCCTTCTTTTCGTTAGGGTGGCTAAGGGTTTGTCAATTTTGTTTATTTTTTCAAAGAACCAGCTTTTTGTTTTGTCAATTTTTTGAATTATTTCTTTTGTTTCAATTTCATTGATTTCAGCCCTTATTTTGATATTGGTTCTACTTATACTACTTTTTTGGTATTGGTTTGTTCTTCCTTTTCTAAGGCTTTGAGATGAGGAATCAAATCATTTATTTGTTGACTTTTACTTCTTTTAATAAATGAGTTTAGTGCAATGAACTTTCCTCTTAGCACTGCCTTCATGGCATCCCAGTGATTTTGATATGTTGTATCAGAGTTTTCATTTGCCTCTAAGAATTTTTTTTATCTTTTCCCTGATGTCTTCTGTTATCCATGCATCATTCAATAGTATAGTATTTAGTTTCCAGGTGTTGGAGTAGTTTCTACTTTTTAATCTGTCATTGATTTCTAATTTTATTCCATTGTGATCAGATAGGATGCAGGGTAGTATCTCTATTTTTTGTATTTGCTAAGACTGGCTTTGTGACATAAGATATGATCTATTTTGGAAAAGGATCCATTTGCAGCTGAGAAAAAAGTGTATTTGCTTGTTGGTGGATGGAACACTCCATATATGTGTTTTACGTCTAAATTATTGATAGTTTCATTAAGATCTGTGGTTTCTTTATTAAGTTTTTGTTTGGGAGATCTATCCAACAGTGAGAGAGCTGTGTTAAGGTCTCCAAGTATTATCGTGTTTTGGTCTTTTTGATTCTTGTATTTGAGAAGGATTTGTTTGATATATGTAGAAGCCCCATTTTTGGGGGCATAGATATTTATGACTGTTATGTCTTGTTGATATATGATTCCCTTAAGAAGTATGAAATGACCTTCTTTATCTCTTTTCACCATCTTTTGTTTGAGGTCCACCTTATTTGATATGAGAATGGAATATATCACTCACATGGACCCTTGCTTACAGGGACCATGTGAATGATTTCTTTTTTCCCACCCTTTGACTTTCAGTCTGTGGATGTCTTTTCCTGTAAGATGAGTCTCTTGAAGACAGCATATTGTTGGTTCTTTTTTTTTTTTAATCCAGTCTGTCAGTCTACGTCTTTTAATTGGTGCATTTAGGCCATTTACATTCAGGGTTATTATTGAAATATGATTTGTAATCCCAGTCATTTTGGTTTATTTTTGGTTTTTACCTTGACTTGTTTTCTCTTTTGAATAGTATTTCCTTTAGTGTAGTTCCTCTCTTTGTATATTTTCATTGTTGGTTATCATTTCCTCTTCATGGAATATTTTGCCAAGAGTGCTGTGTAGTGCAGGCCTTCTTGCTGTAAATTCTTTTAACTTTTGTTTATCATGGAAGGTTTTTATTTTGTCATCAAATTCTGAAGCTCCATTTTTCTGGATATAGGATTCTTAGTTGGTATCCATTTTCTTTCAGAGCTTGGAATATGTTGTTTCATGATCTCCTGGCTTTTAGGGTCTGGGTTGAAAAATCTGCTGAGATACGAATTAGTCTCCTCTTATATGTAATCTGGTTTTCCTCTCTTGTGGCCTTTAAAATTCTATCCTTACTCTGTATGTTGGGCATTTTTATTATAATGTGCCTTGGTGTAGATCTGTTGAAATTTTGTACATTTGGTGCCCTGTAAGCCTCTTGTATTTGATTTTCCACTTCATTTTTCATATATGGGAAATTTTCTGATATTATTTCATTGCAGAGATTGTGCATTCCTTTGGTTTGAAATTCTGTGCCTTATTCTATCCCAGTAAATCTTAGATTTGGTCTTTTGATCCTGTCCCATATTTCTTGTATGTTCTGTTCATGATTTTTTTTTACCATCTTCACTATATATTCAAGTTTATTTTCAAGATTGTATATATTGTCTTCATTATCTGAGGTTCTGTCTTCCGGGTGATCTAGTCTGCTTGTGATGCTTTCTATTGAGTTTTTTTATTTGGTTTATTGTTTCCTTCATTTTAAGAATTTCTGATTGTTTTTTTTTTTTTCATGATATCTAGCTCTTTCTTAAAGTAATCTTTTGCTACTTGTAATTGCTCTCTTATCACTTTGTTAGAATGATTGATGGTTGCCTTTATTTGCCTTCCTATTTTTTTTGATTGATCAATTTTTGCCTGTGTTTGTTTACTTATGTCATTCTTTATTTTGCTGATCATTTTAATTATGTACATTCTGAATTATTTCTCTGAGATTTCATCAACTGTTTTGTCAATGGATTCTGTTACAGTGGCATAAAGGTTTATTTGGGGCACTTTCTTTCCTTGTTTTTCATGTTGATTGTGTACCTTCCTTTCTTGTAATACCGATCTGAGGTATTGTAGCTACTATCCTATAATCTTGTTTGACAGTCCAGATTACCTATGTCTCACCTTGGAGCTACTTCTTTTCCCCCAGTGTCCCCAGATGGGCACTACTGCCACTAAAGTTGGTGGCAGAGGTAGTGGATGTACCTTAAGAGGGCAGTGAGAGTGGCCTTGGATGGGCTTCTATGGCAGTCCCTGAGGGCTGTTTTGTCCCTCTCTTATGCTCCTGCTGGTGAGCAGGGACTCTGGAGCAGAAGAGTCCACTGGGGGTGGGCCCAGGTCTCATTTAGGCAGGGTCACAAGCAGGAGAGTCTGTGTGTGACCCTTACTGTGGGTGTGAGCTTCCCTGGGGCTGGAGGCTAGCAGGCCCTGGTCTGCCTTCAGCTGGGTACCCTTGGAATTCCCTGAGGGTGGTTTTGGGCCTTCTCTCTTACCTGTCTTCAGGAACTCTGGAGTGGAACTGGAGCGGAACTAGGATGGGCCCAGGCCGCACTTGGGTGTGGCCTACTCACGCTGGGGTCTCTGTTGTGACTCTTACCCTGGGTGTGTGCTCCCCTGTGGCTGGTGGCTATCAGTCTCTGTTTAACCCTTGGCAGGAAGCCCATGGAGTTTCCTGAGGGCAGATTTGGGCCCTCTGCCGCGGGAACTCTGGAGCAGAACTGGGCCGGGACCAGGCCCCACTTGGGTGGGACTGTCTCACACTGGGGTCTCTGCAGCAACTCTTATCCTGGGTGTGCGCTCCCCTGTGGCTAGCAGCTAGCAGTCTCTGGTCTTCCTTTGGCTGGACACCTGTGGAGTTTCCTGGGGGTAGATTTGGGCCCTCTGTGGCTCCTGTTGGTCTGCGAGAACTCTGGAGCAGAACTGGGCCGGGGCCAGGCTCCACTTTGGTGGAGCCATCTTAGGCTGGGGTCTCTGCATAGATTTGCCCTTTCTCAGAGTCAAATTGGGTTGAAAATTCCACCAAATGTGCAATTTTTAAAAATTTTTACCCTCTAAGGTAATTAACATATTTAGGTAAATTACATATTTAAATATATTATGAACATTGTACTTATGATATATGAAATAATCTTCTCTCAGCTTTGATATGTTCAAATTCTTATTCTTTTGCTTCTAAATATCTTCACCTGATACATCAGGTTTTTTTTTTTTTTTTTTTTTTTGGTACTGGTAATTGAACCCAGGGGCACTTAACCACTGAGCCACATTTCTAGCCCTTTTAAATTTTTATTTAGAGACAAGGTCTGTCTGAGTTGCTTAGGGCCTTGCTAAATTGCTGAGGTTGGTTTTGAACTTGTGATCCTGCTGTTTCAGCCTCCTGAGCTGTTGGGATGACAGGTGGGTGCCACTGTGCCCAGATCTGGTTCATCAGATAATTATGTTCAAGTCAGCATAATCCAGTAGAAAACGTTAAGTAAAATTGAAAATATATTAATTTCTAGTTCTTTGCTCACAGCACTGTACTGAACTGTAGAGAGATCCACGAACTGAAACACAGATACATATATTAGCAAATTTATTACTACCAAGTAAGTTTCAGTCAAAAAAAAAAAAGTTTAAAACACTGTTAACATCGTAATTAATAGTGACCTTCTCAATGCATTCCTAGACTCAGTGTTGTCTTGTTGTGATGAAATACCAGAAACAGGCTAGAGACTGGGGCACTTATTAAGGCAAAGTATCTCTGTGGTTTTGAAATGAAGTATTGGTTGTAAGAGAATTCCTGATTTATCTGTATTATTGGATAGAATTACTCAAATATGTAATTTCTACTTTACATGTTCCCTATAAATGTATATTTTTCTTGGTAGGTATATTAAATGACAGTAACTCACTTACTAACCAAGTGAACTCAGTCTGTCTTAAGTAGAAAGGGAATTTGTTGGTAAAGTTTAGAATAAGTTTGGCTCCAGCGCTGTTTCAGCCTCCAATGATGTCATCAGGACCTGGTTTCTTTTTTTCACTTCTGGAAATCCTTTCTATGGTTTTATTCACAGATAGGATTTTCCATTATAGTTGCAAGGTTGTTGCTGTTGTGATATTCTCAGTCTCTTTTGTTCAAGTATAGCAGGAAAATAGTGACTTTAACTTCTGGATAAGTAAAAAAGTCCATTTTGAATAATCTCATATCCCATTGTTTACGTTGTTGATTTTTCTTCTATTAGATTCTTATATAAATTGGAATGATTTTCTGTGCTATTTAGATTGTTTATATAGGAATAAATCTATTTTTTTTTTACTATTAGAACTTCTAGCTGGCTATAAATGGTATAGTATTTATAAATGGTATGTATTTATTTTATACAGTTATCCAGTAACTAGGCTCTACACAACTCTTCCTTTTGAGAGATTTTCAAGTTAGATTTTCTATACATATTGCCCCTGTTTTTGTTAGTATTATTTTTGGTTTTCTATTTTGCTGTCTTGGAAAGAAGTTGTAGAACCATGTTAATTATGGTGATGTCTAACATTTACTCTGTGCTTAATGGTAATTCCTTTAGTTTCCCCCATTAAACATAAGGTTGATTTCTAGTTTAAGATGAATATCATTTATCAATTGAAAATATCTTTTATTCTTGGTTTTATAAGATTTTTCAATTTGGGCCATGTTTTTGGTGCTTTGTTAAAATCTAAATATGTCATCATGTGGTAAATATCACTAAACCTACTGATACAACAGATACATTTAGAGATTTTTCTGATATTGAGCCATTCTTGAATTCCTGAAAGATAATTCTCAATATACTACTTGCTGAATCAGTTTTGCATGCATGCAACTGCCTCAAAGAAGATCTCCCAGGTAAATGTTTTCATAGTAGAAAAAGTCCATTTATCATGAGCATACTAATGTCATAGAATCGATAGCTTTCAAACTCAATGTAGTACAAAGTTTTCAGCAAAAACTATACAGGGAAAGTCTGGAGATACATTCTAAACACAATTTTGGTAGAAAGGCAAATTCACCTTATTTTGGAAAGTGAACTGAGTTATTGGAGCAGTTGTGACAGAAAAGAAGTCTGTGTTATATGTAATGATTTGATATTTTTCATCACTTGAATTTTATATGCACGTCAGTTTTCTACATTTAGGAGGTTAAGAATCTTTATTGTTTGTTCTCCAAGGTCATTTTCTTATTGGATTTCTTTATGGAAAACTTTGTGGCCAATGATCTGCCATTCCTCTTTAGCAAGCAAAAGGGTGAGGGGAGACTGGTGGTGATGGTACTTACTGTTTAATGTAGCCACTTATAATTCTCAGCCACTTGACATCTGAGCCAGTGTTTGCCTACCTATATCATGGTACTGTCATAGAAGACCATGTGATCTATTTCAAAATATTTACTGTGATAAGCTAAGATGTTTCATTATTTTTTTTAAGTAAGGATGATGCATTTTACTCATCAGAGTTCATTTTACCTTAAGTAATCTTGCTTAATAAACTACTAGATATTTTCTCTTTTCAGATTATCAGGGAAACAGAGCAAGCAAAGGTTAAAAGGTTTTGTTAATTTTTTGCCCACAGTTTGCTCCCTATCCTTTAGTTAACAATTTTCACATAGAAAAAGAAAATCAGCCATTTTATGATCAACAGTATTTATTTATGATCACCTCATTTCTTTATTCAATGAGCCATTAGTGTTGAATTTGTCTTTTGGCCAATTGATTTTATGGATCCAAACATATCTTTTAATTTTGTGGATCATAGGTAAAATTTATAATAGGAAATAACACAAAGCAGGGTTTAGTAAAACAAAGTGGCATAATGATTTAAAAATATCATTTTAGCAAAAATTTCTATTTCAATGTCTATGTCATTTTGTTAACGTATTTCAAAGGTACATCTGAGGATCTAGGTAGTCTGAGATAATAGTCAAGGTTTTACCTAATTTCTCTTTGCTTGGACTTTTAAAACAGTCACTGTACAAGTTACTTTATGAAATTTGTTTATTTTTATTGATATCATAGCAAGTAGCACTGGATATTGATCAACAAAGAATGCCCTGTACTTCTGCCTGTCTTTGTTGGCTGATATACATGGAGGCATTAAGGGTCACAACCAACTTGTGACCCACACCCCTTATTAGAGTAGTTACAAATATGGGTTCTGAAGATTTTAGTGTTTACCTTCACTCTCCAGCCAGGCATCATTAAACCCAGCTAGAGTTTAATTTGGTCATTAGTCATCATTCCTGCTAGTCCACCTATGTCTGGGTTCTTGAACAGATACATGTCACAGATCTCTGTAGGAGTGAGTGAGTTTTTCTTCTTGGCACAAGTTCAGATTCATTCCATCATTTAATCTTTTATTATGTGTCATAGAACTTTTGCAATCACTAAGAGAAAATGAGGGACTCCCACCCAGATACCAATATTAGCATCTCCTTCCTTATTTATAAAAACAAGACAAAAACAAAAACAAAAACAAAAACAAAAAACTCTTTTTTCCTTCCAATCTTTTTTTTTTTCCTTCTCATGTTGCTTTGGACATTTGAGTCCAAAGTCTGAAAGTCTAGCCCACATTGTCAAGCCTCAAACTAGTCTACTCAGAAGAATGTAGTACAGAAACCTTAGCTTGGCAGTGATACCACCGGTTACCAGTGATGAGTTCTGTTGCTTCACACATTGAAGTTTGAACATTAGAGAAGCATGACAAGGCAAGCATATAAAGCAGAGTTTATTTAAAAGGGTAACATAGACTTCTTCTGGGAGGGAGAAGGAGGCCATAGCTGGTATCCTGGTATCTCAAGAAGTACAGATGTTTTGCCTTTTTATATGTCCTAGGCTTCCTTTGTTTTTCTGTTCTCTTCCCCTTAACTCTCTCCATCCTGCCTACATGACTAGGCCTAGGAGATGCTTGGTAGGATGGCCAAAAGATGAAAAGCAGATGGACAGGGGGAAGGGCCTAGGTGGATTGATTTGGGCACCAAGGGGGAATAATTAACAACTCCCTGTAGGGAGGGACAATCTCTGGAACAGGTTACCTTAGCAACAGATTGGAACAGGGGCAGGTTATCTTGATAAGAGTGGAGAAAGGGCTCTGAAGGCATTAGCATTTTAATACCTCTCCAACTTCCCAGACTCAAATTGGCCTCCTTGATTCCACCTAACTTGATTTACCTATCTATACTGACTGCCTGTCTGATTCTGGCTTTAGCAGCAAGGCACCATCAAGAATTTGTCTTCTTAGAGATTTATAGTCTCACAGCAATACAACTCAGGTATAAGAAAAATAAATCCACCTTGTATGGGTATGTATAGGATTTCTTACTTAAAAGCTTTATGTCAAAATGGAGCCAGTATCTCTTGAAAACTTCATAGGCATAGCTTCTGAGGTCACCATAAGGGACATATCAGTTATAAGAGATACTCTGGGAAGCCCAAAGCATCGGTATCCCTATCAAGTATTTGTAATTCTCATTTCAGGTACAATATATAATCAAGTACCATTTTTACCCCAAGAATTGTGCCTGAAACACAGTTCACTCACTATTTTTATCATGTTACCAGTGCAATCGAGCCTGAGTTCTGCCATATTTGCAGTTATCAACAACCCCATAGGATATTTCATTTCTTCTAACGTTGCAGAACCCATTATACTACTTGTCATGAAATAAGTACCTATATTTTTAATTTAAATGTAATTGAATGTTAAATTTAAAGAGGATTTCTTGAATCACAGTAATAATTATGCATTACATTACCATTTCTTTTATCTCTTCAGTCATTCATTCCACTCTTTCTTTCTGTGTTTAGCTTGTTTTGAAATGCCTTTTCTCTATACCTGTACATTTCATAGCAAAGATCTCATTGTGTGTGTGTGTGTGTGTGTGTGTGTGTGTGTATGTATTTAACTGTGTATTCAACATCTCTGCTTGGATGGACATACCATAGTATCCATGTCCAAAGTAGAGTTCTTTTCCCTGTATCTGTCTTTCTCACCCAATCCTACAAGTCTGTCATTAAATAGCACCAATATATTTTTCTAAAACACTTAGGAGTTTTAATTGATCTCTCTCTATAGAATCTGTTACCATATCCTTTCAACTTCTCTGTTTTTATAATATATCTCTTGACATGCTTTTATCCATTTTATAACTGTTTTATCTTGGTTGAAGTCATAATTATTTCTTTTTCAGATTATTCTGATGGTCTTATAAATTCCTCCTCCTTCCACACTATACCCTCTTATGTATTCTACACAGAGCATTTAAAGGTCTTTTAAAAATAACATCAGATCATGTCCTTTTATTACTCTAAGCCCTCTTATTTCTTACACTTAGGATAAAGTCCATATATTTTATTAGGTCTTCCATTTCATCCTTTAGTACTTTTCTCCTACTTATGTTTTCCACTGACCTTTTTTTCATTTTCTTTGAATATGGCAAGCTGATTCCTGTCCCCAGCTATTTTAAATTTATTATTCCTTCTGCTTGGAATGCTTTTGCTGTTGAAAAGTTTACTTCTCATTTCATTCATATTTCTGCTGAAATATTAACCTTTAGACAGGCTATCCCTGACTACTCACTCTAGTCACCCACCCCTATGTAACATTTTTTATTGTTCAACATTATATATACTTTTATGCAGTATATGTTCATATATTTGTGTAAAATGCCAGCTCCAGGAAAGAAGACATTTTATTTTGTTAATTTTATTTAGAGCACTTAAGAAAGAGCTTGACCTATAGTAGACTTAGTAAATATTTTTTAAATGAATCAAAGAATGATCAAGGATAGGAAGTTGAGTTATACTATAAGATGCCTGGACTTCTGGTGGCACTGAAACCAATTTTACTGGATAACCTAGTGAGGGGAAAGGAGTGGACTATGGTATTTCACAAGATAAAGTAACAGTAGGTAATTTTTTGCTGTATAACTAGTAATTGTTTAAAAGCAGGGTTTTAAAACTCTCTAGTTCTTTTTTTTTTTTTTTAATTTTAA